>JANRMT010062842.1:4543633-4573596 GCA_026402145.1 Polypterus bichir lapradei | reverse complement strand
GGGCTGGAGCCCGGCCGGGATGCCTTGGAGGACCAGAGGAGGGCGTGTGCCTCCTCCAGACCGAGAGGGGGCATCCGTCCTGGTTATGCAGGAGGCCTCGGGTAGGGGGCTTGGAAGCCCAGCCCTGTAGGGACCCGTGGCCACCGCCAGGCGGTGCCCCAGTGCCTATTTATCCCGGGAGCCCGGCACTTCTGCCACACCAGGAAGTGCCGGGGGGAAGACGACAGGGGACACCCGGACGGCTTCCGGGTGCGCAGCCGGCACTTCTGCCACACAGGGGTGTGGCCAACTCTAATTGCCGGGGAGCAGCTGGAGCCCATCCGGGTTCCTATAAGAGGGACCGCCTCCCTCCAGTCATTAGTGGATGTCGGGTGGAAGAGGACAGAGCTGGAGAGAGGACGGGAGGCGGCCAGGAGAAAGGCATTGGAACTGTGTGGCCTGGACTTTGGGGAATCGGTGCTGGAGGCACTGGGGTTGTGAGTGCACGTAATTCCTGTAAATATTAGTTGTAAATAAACAGTGTGTGGTGAAACCATGATGTCCGTCTGCCTGTGTCCGGGCCAGCGTTCACAATATATATATATATTTATATATATGCCAGCAGCACTCATGACAATGACAAAACAATTACGCTGTCAATCATGTTACGTTATTATTAAACTGTTTTCTTTTCTTTTTACTTCTCCGCTGCCAAGCGTGGGTATTTTGCTATATATATTTATGTATATATTTATATATATATTTATTTATATATATATATATATATATATATATAAATATGACAACAACACTCATATCAATGACAAAACAATTACATTAACAATCATGTTACGTTATTTTTTAAATTTTTCCTTTTCTTTTTCATAACTTCTTTTATACACTACTTCTCCGCTGCGAAGCGCGGGTATTCTGCTAGTGTCTAGTATATAAAGGGGTCTAGAATTCAGCCTTTTTTTTCAATATTTTCTTACTTAAATGTTTGAGAACTGTTTTCCATCTGCATCTGTGCTTTTGTACATTAATTTCTTTAGGATTTTTAGACCAGGTGCTTTTGTACATTAATTTCTTTAGGATTTTTAGACCAGGTTTGTTGCTTTGTGCTTTTGTTAGTTTGCCTGAGGGCTTTACCTTTCTTCATTTTTTAAATGTTCGTTTAGGAGCTAGTTAATACAGGCAGGTACCCATGCTGGCTTTCCTGTTTAGCAATGTGCTCTGCGGGGGCTTTTTAACACTTCAGGTTGTTTTCTTTCCTAAACCACACCCCCAAAGAACTGGCTGTCACGTTGTAATAATGGGACCAGAAAATGGTGGCACCCATAAGAAACACAAAATGGCATTATGGTATTTTAAAGACATGTTATTACATGTTAACAAGTGCAAACTCCCATTTTACATGTAAAATTAAAGTAAAAATGCATCATACATCAGTCTTGCAAAAAATATAGATATACTCTTATTTATTGCATGTGTGCATTCAGATATAGTTCAAAATGTTAAAAAAGCCTGCCATTCCTGGACAAAAAAATAAATAAATAAAAAATACAATATATTGCATTTTGCAGTAATCTTTCATCACTACCCTTTCTGTAACAGTGGCAAAAGATTTAGCTAATTTTGGAAGCTTTGTGCATTATCTAACTGCATGTATATAGCAGAGAGCTACTGGAATGCCCCTTACTCAATACTTGAAAAAGAGAGGTTAGGGGCATCACTTTCTTGCTTATGTTTAGCTACTGGGGAATATCAGATATTCATACATTTCGTAATACTTTTCTGTTAGTTTTATTGTACACTCACATCAGAAATCCATTTAGAGAATAGTACATGCACCGTATGGTCAAAGCAAAAATGCAAAGACAAGTCCATCAAATCAACACAGAATCTTTCAATTAAATGAAAAAATAACAGTTTCATACTGTCATTCTTTTTTTCAACATGAATGAAGTACCGTATGAAAAAAATACAAATAACCACTAGAATAGAGGTACCGGACAACAGTCCTGCTGGGCCAAAGTAGCTACACAATTTCATTTGTACCGTTTTCTTAATTAGTATGCAGCTTTTGCTGCTAATTAACTTTAGTTACGTGATTTGCTATTTAAGACTCAGACCTTTTAAATCAGGGTTGGCAACTTCGGTCTTTGTGGGGCTGAGGTGGCTGCAGGTTTTTGTTCTAACCCAGTTTTTTCATGAGAAATCATGTATTGCTAATGAAGCACTTATTTGTCAAGTTTAATTTTTTGGTTTCATTTGTTAAGATTTTGAACCCTTAACTGCTTATTTTAGGAACGAGCAATTCTCCATCTAGCTTGTTTCCATCTACACCTGTGTGTATTCATCCTGCATTATTTGGTTTAATAAAATGCTCAACAGGAAACTGAAGAGAAAGTGAAGAACTGAAAATTACTCATCCATTTTAGGCTTCAAATCATTTCGATAATATCATCTGAAAAGAAAAATAAAATCTTCAGTTTAAGAATGACTTGACATTGCAGAGTTAAAACACTAACAAGTCATGATATTAAGTAAAATATGTTATTAGGTGATTGTTTTCTAATTAATTAACTGAGTTCGAACAAAAACATGCAGCCACTGTGGCCCTCCAAGACCAGCAGACAAAGAAATACACAGGAAAAAGAGAAGTATTTTAACAGCATTTAGTATCGGCACCATTTTAAAAATATGGTACTGGGTGATAGTAAGAAAATGGAACACATAGATCATAGTGAAAGACATGAACACAAGCTGTCTGACATGGACATTAAGCTCCCTGAAGCAAAGGACTGAGTTTGGTCAATTTTAGTAACTTGACTAATTTAAGTGAAACTATTTTGATAATTCTCTAGATTAAGGTTTCTTAATGTTTTTTTTTTTCTCTGTACCCAATCTTTCCCATCTTGGTTTCTTCAGGACCCATTCCATATTGATTGGGAGATCAGGTAGTGATCCCTCTTAAAGAATCGTCATAGCAAAGCAATTTCAATTGTTTAATCAACCAGCAGCAGCACACTTCGCAAACCCTATGGGACTAGTGACTCTACACAGCCCAATGGCGGCAGCACACAGCCCTAAGTCTAACAATCGCTGCACTAGAGTAAATGAAGGAGATGGCCACCAATTGATAAACCAAGAGCATTTAAACTAGCAAAACCTTATAAAAATAGACAGAAGATCATCATTTGCAGACGGCAAAGTGTAGACAAACAGGTGTGACAACATGGAAACTTAATGGTTCAGTCACCATATAGTGATTCAGAGTTAAAAGATCATGTTTTGAAAAAAAATGTTTAATATGCTTTACTCTTTGCTTATGATATCTTGTTGACATTTGGAAACAGCTGCTGCTGCTTCTTCTGGTATTCTGTCTCATGTTTTCATGTAATGTTAGTATCTCCTTGAGTACCCTATGTGTTTAAATAAAGGATTTTTGAAAAAGTGTTTTCAATTTTAACAGGGTGTAAAATATTTAAAAGAAAATCATGCAAGGGTTAATATACAGTACATAGTATAAGATGTATTCATTAATATTAAAGGTTGGTTGGTGTCATCAGTCAAAAGCTGATGAAAAATTCAAAAACAGTGACTTTATACGAGTGTTAATCTTAATAAGATAATCTTGCATAGTACATATGCTAATCAGTAGTATGTGCAATGAGAAAATTAGTTGGTTCTGTGTCATTAACATGCCCTTCACCAGATGTTTAAAGCATTTGCTGATAAGCACTACTGGCCTGTAATACTTCAGATTGCTTCACTTTGGAGCCTTAGGACCTGGACTCATTTGGCAATTGTTGTAACACGTTATATTAACGATCAAGTCAATTAAGTTGCTCACACCATTTTAAATCAGTGTGGAATGTACAGGTTCTTGCCGTATCTCTGTGTGTTTTCCTTTGTGGATTCCATTTTTTTTTTCTCACATCAAAAGGAAGTGGAATTTAGGCTAATTTGCCCAGTGTATATTAGTGTGCCATGCAGTGCATGATGGGTCTACATCCTAGACTCAGTGGTGTAAATATAAGCACCTGTTCCCAGTAATGCGACATTATGGATAAGCATTTTACTGTTGTCATTGCAGCAGAATGTATATTAATTTCTACACAATAAGTAATATAGCCTAATGTAAAAAGTACTCATATTTCCACTATCATTACAGTTTCTTTTAAATTTTATAATGAGAGTGTAGTAGAAATCCTTGTTAAAATAAGATTATCCCATATATTAATTTGCAAATGGGTAAAAAGTGACCTTATGTTCTTATAAAAACTTTATATACAGTATACATTAACAAAAACATTGCAGATACCTTGAATCTACTACAGTTTGCATACCAGCATAACAGTCTGTGATGATGGCATATTCCTTACCCTGCACCCTGTTCTGGGACATCTGGAAAGGAAAAAATACCTATATCAGGATGCTGTTCATTGACTATAGCTCTGCCTTCAATGTCATTTTGCCCTCCAGCCTGGTGCTAAAGTTCGGAGACTTTGGTCTGAGCAGCTACATTGGTGGTTTGGTGTTTGACTTCCTGACAAATTGACTGCAGTAGGTGAGGATTTTGGCGCTAAAATAACTGCTCCATGCTGTTGACCAACTTCGGCATTCCACAAGGCTGGTGCCTCAGCCCACTGCTATGCAATCTATTCAATTATGACTGTGTAACAAAGCGTGAAGGCAACAGCATCATCAAATTCATGGACAACACCACTGTGATTGGCCTCATCAGTGACAATGATGAGAGATGACTGTCCACAACTTCATACCATTCCTACTTAAGCAGATGTCTGAGAAGAGTTACCGCATATATAAATGTATAAGTCGGGTTCTTTAAACCTGAAAAATTGATGATAAAATAAGACTCTGACTTATACACCTGTTCAAAAATGTGACAGTTTCTCAGATAGATCGAATTTTGTTGCAGCAGCACAGTTACCAATTTCTTTCACTACTTTAATGACATTTAATTTAAAACCAGCTTCATATTTTCTCCTGATCGAATGCTCCATCATAGATAAGGGATGGTCTTACGATAAAGGTGTATGAGGGTGTGAGATATAAAAAACACAAATCAGTGCAAACATTGCTTCAGAATAGTTCGGGTATTACCATGTGGTCATGTAGGCACAATAGAGAGAGAGGTTAGGAGCACACGCTGATACAGCGCATTGCCGCACCCACATAGATAAAAAAAGGCAGTGTGCTCCGTGGTTACTCTTTCAGGTGGGCATTAGCATATCATAATCCCTTGTACCAACAGCGTGAGTTTTCTGCGTTTGACTTATACAACCGACATTATAAAATACCAGAAATTATATGGTTAAATCAAGTCCCAGCTTATCCGCGGGAGAACTTATTTATGAGTATATACGGTAAATCCATCATCTCTGATGACAGCCGCCCAGCTCATTCTCTGTTTTCGCTTCCACCTTCTGGGAAGAACCACCAGAGCCTCACCACTTGCTCCGCCTGCTTCTTCATCCAGGCCATAACGTCACTGAACTCCCAGAAACCTGATGCTACATGCCCTGCCCTATGTACTTACTCACCTACTGGTTTATTGTACTGTACATTACTTTTTTTAAACTCTTCTTATTTACTGTATTTATTTATACATCACCATAACTTTAGCACAAGAACTTCACTATGGTCTTGCAGTTTACATAACAATAAATATCTCTAATCTGTAAATCCCTTCCATTGACCACTAAGTGTGCATTAAAGTAATAATCATTAATTTTGCAACCATGGAAAAATCACAAAAATGTTTGTTGGAAGATCAATAGCTATCTTCTATGTGTAAGAATCCTTTTTCTTTACAATTCATAAACTTCTGGGCTTTCCAATAGGTTTAGTGACTGAAACTGAATTCTTCCATTCTGATGTCCATTTTAATGCTCAGTGTAAACAATTTTAAAGTGAGGAAATTATGGTCCAATTTAATTGCTATAGTGGAATGTAATGGATTCTGAAGAGCAACTGCCTCATGTACAGTATTTGAGCTATTTTTAATGTGAAATTGTTGTGACAAATCACCCATAACCCCCACGACCCACCAACTCCCGATGAGTAAATATACCATACAGATCCATCCATTGCAGCATTCCGACATTACTTGGCTATATTTTATCCATGCATTTGTTAAATATCTTAATTTAATTGATCAAGCTCAAGGTGGAAATCATCCCATGGAAAGGGTGCTTGCACTTTCCAATCAGATAACCATGGAAGGCAATCCAGATTATCCAGAGAAAACCCAACATATATAAAAGAAGGATGTGTAAATTTTACACAAGTAGTGCTATGGCAATGATTTAATTCCAAGACTATTAAACTATGAGTCATCAGTGTTAACCAATGTATTGCTGTGCTGTGTCTCTTATATTGCTAGTTAATTCCAATTTAACAGGTTGACTGCTAAAAAAGAAAGGAAATTAAGAGTTTAAGAGTGGATGCTATCTACATTCAAACATTAACTTCTATGTTACCAGTGAGAGCCCATATCCACTGTGCGCCTACATGAACTACGTGGAAATTTCAATGCATTGTGCTTGATTTTTCTTTTCTTTTTTTATAACCTCCTATATAAGACATGCTTTTGAGTATGCATAATGTTTACTTCTTTTGTGTTATATTTATGTTGTACCTGTACTTCTCAAATGGTGTCACATGCCACTCTTAATGACTTTCCAAGCATTTCAATAGTCAGGTGTGTACCTTCTGACTAGCAGTCATGTACTGGTTAATCTGTGACATTATTTTTGTACCTAATGTACCTTTGGGTGATAAGGCAGCAATTCTTACATTTGCACGATTCAAGAATACATATCAGCTTCCTCTCAATTGACATTTGAACTTAGGTTTTTAACTCTTTGACAGCAACATGTAAATCAAATGTGTTTTTTTCTTTGGTTATATTCTTGAAGAAAAGTGCATGTGTTTATTTGATATTTGGACAAAAGTCTTCACACATTATACACTTCACGTCATTATTAGTATAACATGGAAAAAGTTTCTGCTTTAGGTATGTGTTCAACAGTTCCTGTCATCCTACACTTACACAGATCATTGTATACACGAGACACTCATGAAATTTATGTATTTTAAATAACAATATATTATTTACTCTATACAACCCAAGGCACCTCACTGCCAGATAAAAAGACCTGAGCTCTGAGAACTTTGTGACTGACCCTAGCTCCATCGAGGGCAGGGGGATGGTATAACTGGCTACTTTCTACTTGTGCTGATCGACACATTTGCAAAAAAAAAGAGGCAGATGAAGAGGTGTGAAAGAATTTAAGGTGGCCTGGGATTACGAGTTTTTTCATAGGCTTCAGGGATTCTAGTGTTATATAAACAGCTTTTGTGATGCTTCTGCTCATGTTTTCCATGCTAAAGTGCCAAAATGCTACTATATATAATTAGAATAACTTTTATTGCCACACTTTTTAGTCCTTCACAGTTTATTTACTCTATCCTGGTGTTTTGCGTTTTTTTAAGAAATGTTGAAGTGGTTTAATTGATTAATAACTATTTATTTTTTGAAATGTTACATCATTATTACATATTTAATAAATGGTTAACATTTGAGCTCCATCCTGCATAGTGGCAACATTGTAACCAGATCACTCTTTGTACAATCTAACTTAAAAACTTCAGCAAAAGTCAGAAAAGCAATTTATGAAGTTCTGTCCTGCATAGTAATTACTATGTTGATCTAGACATATTTATTTATTGTCGTTGGCCATTCATGGTCAGTTAAAGAAAAACATATTCAATCATAAGGAGATTGCATGGGTTTAATGTGTACATATTCGAAAATGTGTTTAGGGAAATAAAATAAGTAGTGTTGAACTAGGAACAAACTACTTGATGTGTCATTATAGAAAGAATAGGCTCAGTTTTGGTGTCCCACTTGATTTTTTTTTTGTATTTGTTTTTGTAAGGGGTTGTATGGAGTTCCAGCATAATGTGTTAAAATCAAGGGAAGGACATAAACACTCCAGAATGACTAGAAGTAACTTTCTGTTGAATGACCTCAAGGTAGTTTACACAGTAAAAAGTGAAAAGATTGACTCACAGCTTAAAACAGTACCCTAGCAAACAATGTAACTTTCCACATCATAATACTGTACAGAGCAGCCATTGCCCTCAAGTGAAAATAAAATATTTCTTACACAGTTCACAACTTATAACTTTCTAACATTTCAACACATAACTAACAATCAAACCCATGTGTTTTCTGTTTTAAATTAATTTAGCTGACCTTCAGAGATCTCTTTTTACTTCAATGTCAAAAAGACAAATTAAATTGATTTTGATTGTGTAACAATAAAAATGTGAAAATTTACAAGAGTTAAATACTTTTCATCACCACTGTAAGTCTCTAAAATGATAACTCTGCGGCCAGAGTATTATTGTTCCCCCATGTACCGATGGTACTGAGCTGGTCTGGCACACATCTTAACAGACAATATGCCAATGTGTGACATACTGTATCAGATTACGACTGTGAAAATGTGATGGATAAGGATACTCAGCAGAATCTGATAATTTTATGGTGGACTTTTATAGGATTTATGTTATAACGTACCATTTACACTTTGTAAATACTTTGCTAATATCATTATAGACAGATAATTCTTGCTATTTATATATACCTCCGTTTAAGTTTTGCTGGCAAAAAGTAGAAAAGAATTTGGCTACAAAAATGCCATTATGCCAAAAATGAGGGGTTAAGAGCAGCTTCTTAAACATTAGTTACCAACTTCTTGTGTCTTCAGTGTTTAAAAGTTGGCTGTCATGGAAGTGGGTCACGAGTCCTCTACTGTTTGAGCCACAGGACTGTGCGTTAAAGGGAGGATGTAATTAGCAAGAGCACCCCCTGTCTGCTCGGGGTGACATCATTACTTTTTGGAGAGCCCTGAAAATGTCTCCTAAGTATGTGTGTACAGTATATATACACTACCAGTCAAACATTTTGGAACACCACAGTTTTTCCAGTATTTCTTCAAATGTAATTGGTTGAAATGCAACAAATGACCTAAAATGGTGAAAAGGTATGCAGTAAACTGCCAGAGGTTTACATTTAAAGTTTAGGTTAGCAAAAACGGAAAGAAAATAAATTTCAGAATATTACAAACGGGCCATCTTCAGGGAACAACAAATCAGATGTTCTGCACAATTAAAGTAAATTAAGCCTTGCAAGTTGAAGCAAACAATTTGCACAGGTGTCCCAACTTTTGTTAATTGCTTAAAAACTCTCTGTCTGTCTTAAAGCAGAGTTGGACCAGATTGTGTTATTACAACCTCTGAAGTGATACTTGGACAATATTCCAGAGATAATGGCAAGAAAACGACAATTAACAAATGAAATGAAACAGAGCATTATTACTCTTAGAAGTGGAGGCCTTTCATTTAGAGAAACTGCAAAAAAAAAAATCACGGTGCCTTACACAATCCAAAAGCAGTTGGAAACTGGAAGAAACTCTGCTAGGAAGAGATCTGACAGACCCAAAGTCACAGCCCAATCAGGGGTCAAGTTTCTGAGGGTCTCAGCTTGTTTAATAGGTGTCTCAGAGCACAACAGCTTAAAGAAGCAGTAGTGTATGTGCCATTGTTGTCTGCTGCTATATGCGTGCAATTATCCCTCAGATTTACTCAATTTTTAGCTATCAGTCTATTTATTATAATTGCTAGAATATTTTAATATATTTTATATTACAATAATATATCTACATGGGTATTTTTATAATTGTATTATAACATTTATTATAATATTTACATTTTTATATAAGAGAAATTTCAGGATGCTCAATGTTATCTTATGTACGTTCCACTTTATATGTTTAACTTGCAAACTTTATTTACCAGTACTTTACCAGCAATTACACTGAAAACTGTCACTGTAATTTTAATGAATATTAAATGCTCATGTATTTAAAAAAATCTTGTTTTAATAAGCAGTCACTCTGAAGATACAAAATCTAAAACATTTTTTGTGCCAAAATTTTAAAATATATGTCACTCGAATTGCATTTACAAAATTGCATGAGCAGTTCTTTGTGTAACTATACTTTCATTATAATTTTTTTAAAATGCTGCCTTATTTCTGACCTGGATTGTATGGCAGTGCTGTGGTTAGTGCCACTACCTCACAATTTACAGAATCACAGCTTAGACATTAGCATTGTGGAGTCTGTATGATTTTACGGGGAGTGTTTGTATGTTTTTTCTGTGGGCACTTCAGTTTTCTCCCACGTAATGAAGACTGGTAACTCTTACAGTGATTTTACATAGAGACAGCTGAGTTCATGTATAAATATTCACTGCACATATTCACCTTGTATCTATTTTAACATTTGTAATAATTACCCATTCACTCCTGATGTGAATTAGATAACCTCAAAGACAGTTTTTTAAGAGATGTAGTAAATGAAATTTAAATTCATTTTCATGTCTTGTAGATCGTCATGTGAAAAACATACTTTGTTGAAATACCTTTAAACACATAATACATTTTTTAAAACATTGATTCTTTTTTTAATGTGTCTATCAGAAGAGAAACTAAATCCTATTAATTTATAACTTGCAACACTATGAAAAAAAATATTGCAGTATCACTTCTGTCAGTGTGAAGCAGTAAGAGTAATGCATATTTTTCTCTGTGCTTTACACTGCAGGTCTTCAGTCCAAACATTTAACGCAAAAGCAAAATTTAAAAGTTTAATTTAGCAAGATACAGTTAGGACAGTTAGGTGAAGTGCATTTAGCATGTTCTGCATGACCCATAATGGTCAGTCAAACCCATGCAATAAATAATTATTTAAGTGAGATATACGGAGATAAATTTAATGAAATAAAGCATTGAGTCACATTTTGGCAAATATATGAAACATACAGTTATGCTGACACCTTAAGCTTAGCAAATAATGAACGTTTCTGCTCTTAAGCAAAGGATGCCTGCATTATCACCTTCCTGGGATGGACTAAGTAATAGAACTGAAGCAGACCTCTGCTTATCAACTACCTTCCCAACCCCAGTGTACATGAGCAATATTTTTATCCTCTTCCCCAGAGATTTATCTGGCTGTTGAAGTAGAAAATGAATATTTTACAGTTCACTTGTCTGATCAATTACCTACAAGCTGTTGTGGTATTTTACAGCAAGTGGGAGAGCAGCGTAGGTGATGATAGAGAAATCTAGAGGGATTCAGTTAGCCAGCTACAAAAACGAAGCTGTGAATGAGGCATTTTAAGAGAACCTTTGTTTAAATAGTTCTAGTCAGAGACTTTGCTGATGTCAATTAAAGCTTTTAAATGATAATCTGAATGATGTGAGCTGCACAGGTTATGAAATGTGATTATATTATATTATATGTGCCTGCTGTTTTATTCAAAGCCGGTTTATATTTCCTCAGACTGTCTGGCTTAGTCTGTCTGAAGCTAATATGAAATTAATTAATGAGAACCAAGAAGCATAATTTGACAGTGTTTATATATTTCCTACTAATTACTTTCCAAATAACATCAAATACATTTACTGGGTTTTAAGTATTTATACAATCCCTCTGATACTTCTTTATTTTCAAATACTACTGAAAAGAACAGTTGTATTGTTTTTCCTTAAAATGTTTTATCATGTCTGTTCAATACATAGAAAACAATTCTTATCTTACTACAATACAATTATTATTATACAATATTTTATTGAATAAAGTAAAACAAATGTTTAACAAAAACTGTTCTCAACCATTCTAGTAATTTATTACAGTACATGTATAACTAAAGTACACCTTCTAATACTTGGATCTATTTTATTTTCTTTATTTATTATTATCTGGTGGAGGCATATTGATAAAGTGATAATTGTGAAATTAGAAAATGAAGAGAGAGTGTGATTTCTAATCAAAGACAAACTCAAAAGGTTTTCCTCATTCAAAGTTTAGAACTACTTTTACCGACAGCAAAATGTTAGAATCTTGTGTGTACTGCAAAGCATATCAGAATCTCTTTAAGCTTTTTTATCTCCATTGTTCAGACTTTTAGACAATTTGACACTAAAGAGTCTTTTCATAATGATCATTGTCGTTGTCAAAAAAGTCACATTATACCCACTTTGATTGAATGTTGTATAAAACCAATACTTCCTAGGGGGTGAATACTTTTTATAGGCACTGTATGCAAGTTATAAATATTAAAGTAATCAGATATTGTGTGTTGTTGCTGCATGTTTATATGGCTGACACTTGGGTTATTAACTTACTCTGTCAGGTTTTTGAGATTCTCAAACTATCCAGTCTTGCCAGATGCATCCTACCACAGCAACAATAACAGTTGTCAGATATGTGCGCTTCATGAGTGTTTTCTGGGCTTATAATGGATGAAGAGAGGGAAGGAAAAGATTGTGACTTAGCCACTAGCTTTTGTTCCATCTGTATCCCTAGAATGGAGGTAGAGAAACCCCTGGAGGACTTCTGAGGTCACTTCCTGTCTCTACAAAGCCCCACCCCTTCTTGAAACAAAGTCAAAGCTGATATTTGGACCAACTTCACAGGAAGTTAGAGCTCTCTGCCTCTTAGTGTTTTTGTCTGTTTTGCGCCATGCTGATGATCTGTTATTAGCATGTGTGTGCTTTCCTCTATTTTCCATCCTTTGGATTATTCAGTTTAACTGGGCATCCTGCAGTTCCCCAGCACTCATTTCTCATTTTGTTTTACCCTTTTACAAAGGGCTCAAGTGATATCACCATCTTGCAGTTAAAGGGCAATGTGGAAGGAAAACAATAGGTTTAATAATTTAATGCACAGAATCGAGGATTTAGTTGTAATTCTACATGCAGAATCAGAGACACAATGGTCAGAACAGCTTATGCCATGGTGTCTGTCCTTTCCCTTAATACAATCACTTTTATATATTCTTCACCATCATGCGATCATGCCACTGTGGCATGACTCTGTCAAAGTCTATTAGACATCAAGCAAGCAGGTTTCACCAGATCTGCTAAATTCCCCTTTAGGGTATTACTTGTTTGTGCAGTTCTTTATCATTTGCCATCTCAAAGGTCAGTGTAGTGACTGCTATTTTAAAATCACAGAATCAGGTAATACCAAGTACAAGATATGCTGTATTGACAGTTTAAAATTTATACTGATATGTACTAAAATAAAGGTTAATGTTTCAACACCTCAACTGTCCCTTTTTATCCATTTTGAATGAATCACAGTTGCATATTAGAAAAAGGAAAGGAAGGTCTGAGTCTGGAGGGACTACCATGTGCACCCCAAGTGTAGCTGAAGAAGAGAAACGAGAACAAAAGGAGATTATAAACTAGACTAGGAAAAACAATATTATGAGAATAACAATAATTCTTATAATGAACACAAAAAAGTTTCTTTATTCATTCAGGTATCCACAACATCCAGTCTGTCTGCCAATAGCTATCAGAATCTTCAAAAATGGAAAGGTTTATGCAGTTCTTCTGTTGCAGAAAGGATATAGCTCACAATAGATGTAACATTAGAGGAAGTGTCGGGTATATACGTGCAACACTGGTTTCCAGCCACAGCACACGTTTATGCCTTGCTTGAAAGTATCATGTCAAGAGCCATCCAATTCTGAAGAGAAACAGTACGCAGCAGCAACCAGTTCATGTGAAAAAGTCACAAAGTAACATCACCACCTTGCAATCAAAAGGCACTAAAAAGTCATTCCGGTGAATGGGGATCTTGTTTATTGAAGTACTTGTAGTATTTAAGCATTAACCTTAATTTTAGTACAGTATAAATCAGTATAGATCTTTAAAAATGTTAATCCATTATAAGCTTTACTTATTAGCTGATTCTGTAAAAGCAGGCATAGCACAGGTAATATGAGAAAGGGGAACTCAGCATATCCTGCAAGCCTGCTTGTCCAACATGTAATGAACTTTGATAAAAATCATGCTCCCATGGCATCACGTGATGGTAAAAGCATATCAAAAAGGAAACGCTCCAAGGAGAAGTTAGACACGGGGTCTCCTGAATACAGAAATATAAATAAATCCTTGACTCTGTGAGGCAGATTGTTAAACTTGTTGTTTTTCTTCAACACAAACATTCCAAGATAAAGTAACCTTTATCAATTTAACTCAAAAGAGAAAAATACTAAGTCATGCAATAGTTTAGGCTACTTTTAAATTTTGGTTTTTCACTTTACAGCTACTCCTACACACCAGGATACTTGTCTTCTGTCCATGAATGACTTTTTTTTTTTTGTTCTTTATTTCGCCTTATACAATTTCTTGTATTAGGAATTTGTTAGTTTTCGCATACCCCTTGGGGTCAGAGCACATGGTCAGCCATTGTACAGCACCCCTGGAGCAATTGAAGGTTAAGGGCCTTGCTCAAGGGCCCAGCAGAGTAGGATCTCTCTAATTTAATAATTTAACTCTGTAGAAAACTGGACACTTTCTCAATTTTTTTATGGAGGAGGATAATTGAAATTTATATAAGCTATGTATGGTTGGCTGATTTGGTAAAAGTTTGTGCTATTGCTACTCCTACCTAATAAACTTTCATTCTGTATGTGGTAGTGTATTTATTACATGCTGTACATTTTTGACAATAGCTTAAATTTTCAACATGGAAAAGCAATGAACATTCTGTATTTAACACTGTCTCTAATGAATGGTTGGTTACTCAGAATGATCTGAGCCCATGTAGGATGCAAGCTTCAGTACGTTGGAGAATGTACTTCTGGAAATTATCTGATGTGTTACAGTCGATTTCACCCCGGCATACCTTTATGCACCACACATACAGTCATACTGATGGGCAAAATGCTTTTATTATAAATGATAAAAGTCCACAAAATATGACATTTTGTATAGGATGATGCCTTGTACTGTATAGCAGGAACTATTGGAATATAAATTCACAAAGCAAAATAGGTATTGGTATGCTGCATTTGAAATGAATAAATTAGGAAAAATTAGTTAAAAAAAAAACTATATGGAAATTAGCTAAATGATTTACCTCTAATTAGTTTATATTGTTACACAGGTGGTTTCCTACATAATAAAAAGATTTCCTTACTAGGGAACATCTACTATATAAACAAATACTAAAGTCTAGGTGTCCAGTCCCTCTGAGCAATCTGATTGGTCAGTTTGGCCTTGGTGATGCAATCAAAGAAGAATTTTGAGTGTGATACACAGGAGGAGGAGAGTCACCTTCAAAGATGGCAAGTATGAAAGTGGACAAGGTGAGAGAAAGCTGCCTCGAAAATAATGTGAGAGTCTAAGTATGCTTTAAGGAAATGCGCTTCAGAGAGGGAACGCCAGTGAAGAAACTTTTCACACACGCTCAAATACCGCAGAACGTAGCTGAAAGTGCACATAGGGCAAGAGATAGTAAATATTTTTTAATTATTCTACTACCTGTCTTTGACAAGTAGCATGGCTTCTATTATTTAAATGGCTTGGTTTGGGGTCAATACCTCTTTCTACAAAACAAATTATTTTCTCATTTGTAATAAAACTTCAGGTTTGCTTCACACCCAGATTCTATCTCACATAACATTTCTCTATTTGAGACAGTATAGCTGAGCTCTGCTATTCTTACCCTAGTTCTAGCTTGTTCCAGGGAAATGACATAACATGTGTAAAGTGCTGAATTGGATGGACTGGCATCCTGAATGGGATTGGGAATGAATACCTGCCAGGGTGGTCCACAGTATCTGTCCCAGTTGGGATTATCAGATAATGGATGGATAAAGGATGAATGGACCCTTTATTCCCCAATACAAAAGATGTCGGTGCTCCCCTGGCTGGAACCCAGTAATGGACACCTGTAGTGTGGCCCAGGTATCATAGTCTGGAAGGGCGATCCTGTTGGGGTCCTTGGGCACCGCAGTGGGGCACTGTGAAAAATGGACATTATTAATTTTAAGAGCTTCCATATGACCTGGAAATGACTGCAGCATGCAATGTTGTGACACAGGAAGTGCTCCCAGGTATGACAAAAAAGGAGCCACTCTACCTCATCCAAGGATGAGAATTGGGAGACAGAGGGAAAAAGCTCATGTGGAAGAGTGAAAGGAGATGGAAGAGGAGAAGGGGGTTTTATTAACCAAAAATACTGTGTTGGATAGTTAAAAAAACCTTGTGAGCGTGTCATAGAAAATAAAAAAAACTTTTATTTGTCCCTAAACTGTGTCTGATGTTTGGGGCTAAAGTGTTTTTCTCATTGTGACACCCTGTGTAGTGGGAAATGGGGAACGCCAGACTACACTGTTGGTGTCTAGAATACAGGACCGAGAGTGACCAGCATGATGGTATAAGACAGGGAGACACGGACACAAAAGGGCTGGGTTTATGTAAAATAAAGTGAGTTTTTTTTTAAAGGTGCACTTAAAGAAAAATACGAATAATGTCCTGCGGAATATATATATATATTGTGGAGCCGACCCGGGCACAGACAGGCGGACATGTTGGTTTCCTTCACCACACGTATTTATTATATAAAAAAAAAAATTCTTTGCATTTATATAGCCCTTTTCTCACTACTCAAAGTGCTCAGCAATTGCAGGTTAAGGGCCTTGCTCAAGGGCCCAACAGAGCAGAGTCCCTTTTGGCATTTACAGGATTCGAACCGGCAACCTTCCAATTGCCAGTGCAGATCCCTAGCCTCAGAGCCACCACTCCGCCTAATATACAATATATACAACAGTTATGGTCACTCAGACCCAGTCCAAATAGTGCACAAACGCCAACACACAGTCCTGGCCACACAAATGCCTTTCTTCGGGCCGCCTCCACACTCCTCACGTGCCTTGTCCTTCTTTCACCCGACTCCAGCCCTGAATGAAGGGAGACGGCCCCTTTTATATCCTCCCGGATGAGCTCCAGGTGATTCCCGACACTCCTTCGTTGGCCACGCCCCAGCATGGCGGAAGTGGCGGCTGTTCTCCCGGCAGCTCTCTGGGTATCCTCTTAAATCTTCCCCCCAGCACTTCCTGGTGTGGCGGAAGTGCTGAGGTCACAAGTCCCCAAGGCATTGGGGCACCTCCTGGTGGTGACCGCGGGCCCCTACAGGGTGGGGCTTCCACGCCCTGAACCCGTGGCCCCCAAAGCAACCAGGAAGGCGGCCCCCACATGATCCCAGATGGGCGCACGACCACTTCCGGACCTCCAAGGCGTCCCGGCCGGGTCATCGCCCCTGGCATCCTTGCCACTGCCCCACAGCCAGTGAAGGCAGCATACCCCCAAAGCGGGTCCTACTCCTGGGTCGCTGAGGTCCGGCCCTGTTCTCCCAACAGGGACAGGGGCGGAGACGCCACCTGGACACCACTAGTTGGTGTCCCCCTGTGCCTTGCACAGGTTGCGCTCCCCCCTCTTACCGGCACCCCGGCGGCCACTCATTCGGCACCCCCTCTGGGGTTTCCGTGCCCCTTTGGTAGGAGCCACTCGCTCCTCCGTGGCCTCCAGCAGCCGTGGCAGCACCCCCTCGCCAGCGGAGAGTCCTTCCCGCAGACGGCCCGTCTCCTGAGGGCAGGTTCCCAACGGAGTGGGTCCTACTGCCAGTCCGGGGTCCGGTCCTGAAAGAGACAGAAAGAGAGGGACAGAACCACTGCCTGGACACCCTTCCCTGGCATCCATTCGTGCCACGCACTGGCAGCGTTCCCCCCTTCGTCCGACACCCCGGCACTTGCCTTTTCGGCACCCTCTCCGCGGGTTCCATGTCCCTCCTGGAGTTGGAACCGCCGGCATTCGTTTCCTCTCCACCGGCTTCAGGGATTCCCTCTGCCCCCGCAGAGGGCGGCCAGCACCCAGACGCGTGCGCCCAAAACCACGTCCCATCATATCGGAGGAACCGGCACTCAGCCTCCCATTCCTCCTCTCACTCTGGGACGCCCTGATGGTTTGAGACTCCTTATTAGGAAGAAAGAGCCTCTTTCCCGTCTGCGTCCCTACAGAGCGGTGCGAGACCGCAGCCGACTCGGGGCGGAGGGCGCTAGGACCCGGGGCACTCAGCAGCCCATGTCCTAGCAGCGTCCTCACGGACTCCCCCCTTGCCGCGCACACAGCCCGCTGCGCCGCCCCTCCTGTCGGAGGGCTGCTTACTTGAAGCTGAATCACAGCCATGTTCAGCAGACCCTCCCTCATGCTGTACGGGGACGGTGAAACCTACCTTCCCTGCCGTGCACCCCCGGCTGGAGAATCCAGCGTCGCGCCGTCGGATCGCCAATAGAAGCTCTTCTATGGACTCAACTGCCTTCTTCTCCAGTACCTGCACCTCTGCCCGGAGGGCACGTAGCACCTGAAATAAACGCTGCTCCGCGGGCTGAAGGCACGCCTCCAGCTCCGACAGAGCAGCCGGCAAAGACAGGAAGTTATCCGACGCGGAGCCTACCTGTCTGTCAGCCTCCGACGCCGGCAACTTCCTGTGGACCTCCTCCTCTGGCCCAATCGGGTCTCCCCCCTGCACGCGATGGACATTCCTTGGTCCTGCTTCTATACATTCATTGGCGGGCGTGCAAGACACACCATCCAATCACGTGCCTGTCAGGGGGAGGGACTTCTGGTCCGCGGCCATCTTGCCTCCCCTTCTGCGGCGGCGACGTGCTTGCCGGCAGCCTTGATGTTGCCAGCGCCTCTCGAGCTGCAGCGTCTCCTCCTCCGCAGCCCTCGCGGCTGCCGCCGTGCTGTCGGAGCCCCGCAGACCGGCATGCGCCCGCCACTGACGTGGATCCGGGAAGTCCCTGCCTGTAAAAGAAAAACACGCCCAGAGTTAAATTCTCTCTTTTAAATACACATCACATGCCTGGCAATGCATAAAGTAACCTCATGTTGTCTCAATGTGGGCCTTTGTGCACATATTTGTGAAACTGAGATCTTACAGTAAAGGTTTACCACAGAGTAGCAGTTTATTTGAAACTAATGTAACTAAGGAAAATTACAGTAATATTTTATATCGTTAAATTGCTTAAATGATTATTATTTCATATACATTCAAATAGTCATAACTATCATTAAATTATATTCATATACAGATAGAACTTCATTATAACTTTCATTAATATGTCATTAATATGTCATTAGCAAATATTATGCAATGCTTCTTCACATCTCTAGAAATCATTTATTCATTAGTTGCAGATCTTTTAGTTTAAACTATTCATCCACTGTAAACACGTATAAAGATTTATTTATAAAGAAAATGAAGTAAATCTTTCATCGGTGATCTATTGGTTTCCTCATTTAAAAACATGCCATGTTAATTTAATTATATATTTTGCTAACTACATATATGTAGAGTGCATTATGTGTTTCACCTACGGCTGAGAAGTGAAGTGTCTTCTAAAGATCTTTTTTTGATAAGAATTAAAAATCTATCCATTCCTTTTCTATTGAACTCCACAGCAAGGATGCAGAGATTCAAAGCCTAATCCTATAGTATTAGGGAGAGACAGAAGCCAGCCTGGATGTGACAACATTCTACTGCAGGGGACAATAGAAAAAGGAGCATGAACAAAGGGAGAATGTACATATTCCACTGTACACATTCCTACTGCCTCATTTTTCATATACAGTAAAGAGTTCTTAATAGTTTTTATGTCAGTTTCTTTTTCATAGGTCTTCTTTTAATATAAGATATTTTTCTGTGCTGGGTATACATTTTATACAGTTAATTATTGGTACCTTTAATTAACATTATACAAATATTAAAGAGATGTTATTAATTTTAAATTAGAATTTAAACTTAGGGTGCCTTTGCAGAGTGTAGTGATTGGAATCATTACATAGACCTTTGTACACAGCCAAAATTTCATCACAGACTCTAGCATATTCTAAAAATGGAATGTAAATACTGTATGTATTACATATTAAAAAATTTGGAATTGTGCATTCCTGACTATAGTGACCTATCAAAATTATATTTACTTCCTAAACAAGTAAACATTAATGACAAGCTGACACATACCTCAAAATTCTGTAAAATAACAATGACTTCTTCAAAAGCAAAGAAGGAAAAAAAACAGAGAGCAAACACCACATCTTCAGCAGAGAACCCCTTGTGTCATTTGAAGTCTGAGTATGTAAACCTAAAAATCGATAAAGCATGAAAAATAAAGTGAATGTACATGAGGTGAGAACAGGTCTGACCAAGCAAGTAATGTATAAAGACTGTGAAACTTAACAAGACCCAGTGTGTAAAGAGAGTGATTTTTGATAAAGATATAAATGAGCTATATTGTCAGAATCTGAGAAGCTTCCTGAGCGCACCTAGTGAGTTTTTCTAATAACAGATTTGGTGACCCAACACTGGGTAATGACACATTCTGTATGTATCCAGAGAGGTGTTCTGTTCATTGAATTGCACAGACTGTGGGAATATATTAGTTTACATATGCCCAGGAAGAGGAGTTAATCTTAGAGTGTTAGACTGCACATGAGGTGAAATTAATATTTAAATAAATATGGCTACATGAAGATGCCAGTTAACATACTGTACTTTGACAAAGGAAAATTCCTCTTGGGATGTGGAACATGAATTCCCTCGTGGACGTCACTCTAGCAGGTTGAATAATACCAACTATACAGAGTTGGACTCAACATTCAGTACGGATTTGTGCCATGGAATAGGCCGCAGATGGGTGTGAATATGCCCACAAGCATCCAGCTTGACGCCTAATCCTTGGAGTTTGTTCTAGTGGATGAAATTATCACCTCAATGTAACTTCAGGTTGCTGACAGAATAACGCTTTTTGTTTATTTGGGTGCACCAAACAACTGTTCTTAGAATTAGACCTATTTTGAGACATTGAATTCAGTGCTCAAAAAGGTACTATCTATTGACTACAGTGTTTTAATGGGAGTCTTCAAAATTGATGTTCTTATGACTGAGACAGCTGGCTTGCCAGATCTAATCTTGAGTGGTGAATTATCATTGGATTTCAATGTTTCATTGAATTTCAGTGTTCAAATATAATGATGCCGCAAAGAACATTGAATGACTTAATTGTACTTTAACTTTATTTGAGGATATACTGTATGTTATAAACACTTGGACAAACTGAAGTACTAGACTATTAAATGATCACTGGTTTGTGGGGGGCTGGCTTAGACAGATGGGGCACCCAATATAAAAAACTTAAAAAACTATACAGGGAGTGAGGAGTCACTGGGAATATCTCTGTTCTGGATTCAATATACTCTCAACTCTAAAAGAGTGTCTCCTGCATCTCAGAATGAACCATGTTCAAAACCTTAGTAGAGGAAGTAGCTGCAAGGAGATGTGCTAGAAGATTGTTAGTTCCTGTCATGAGGCAACCCTAGGACCCTTGGTTGAAATCAACATTAAACGAGGTTGTCAGGCTGAACAAAGAGGCCTTCTGTGCAAAGTTATTAGGTGGGTCTTTAGATGTGATGTAGAGGTAACTGGCATGTCAGTAATTTAGCAGCTACAGAAGCAGCCAAAGCAAAGGCCTGTATGTACATGGAGTCTGGTGTGGCCACAATGCCTTTCAGAAGTAATTGGAGAAGTTGGGTGGCCTTTAAACCAGCCAGGATGAGCAGGTGGGACATCAATAAGAATAGGAATGAGAATATTTGACCTCAACTAGCAATATTCTTGAGATGCATAAGAAGCACTTGGAAGCAGGAGATATACCCTTGTGAGAGGAGGCAGTAAAAGATTCCTAGGATGCAGTTGAGTCCATCTCTAAGTTTGAGGATGTTGTAGTGGCAAAGCTGTGCAGGTGGATGAGATCTAAACAGAAATGCTTAAACACTTGATAGTATGAAAGTGTTTTGGCTAACCCATGTCTTTTCCAGGTGTCTTGGAATGCAGGGACAGTGCCCTGGAATTAAAAGAGTGGAGTGGTGGTCCCATTTTCAAACAGGGTAAATAAGTGATTGAGGTCCAATTACAGTGAGATCACACTATTTGATCTTGCCAGGAAACCTTGTGTCAGGGTATTGAAATAAAGACCGTAGCTGCATCTTTTCTGGGTTCCCAAAATTGAGCAGCTACTAAATCAAACACATAACAAAAGAAATTTCTCAGTCCAATAAAGTTTGTTTTAAAAAGGTTTAGTTAAAATCCCTTCTTGGATTGAGGCCTTGTCGTGGCAGAAGGGCTTGCGCAGTCTAGTGATCCTTACAGCTATGAGAGGCCATTGGGTCGGGTGCAATGTGATATGGGTGGTGGCCGAAGGCGGGAACTCTGGCGTTCTGACCCTCGGTTGCCGAAACTGGCTCTTGGGACATGGAATGTTACCTCTCTGGTGGGGAAGGAGCCTGAACTGGTGCGAGAGGTTGAGAGTTACCGGCTAGATATAGTTGGGCTCACCTCTACGTACGGTCTGGGCTCTGGAACCATTCCTCTTGAGAGGAGATGGACTTTGTCCTACTCTGGAGTTGCTGTGGGTGAAAAGCGTCAAGCAGGGGTGGGCTTGCTTATGGTCCCCCAGCTCAAGGCCTGCACGTTGGAGTTCTCCCCGTTGGACGAGAGGGTTGCTTCCCTGCACCTTCGAGTTGGGGGAAGGACTCTGACTGTTGTTTGCGCTTCTATGCCGAACGATAGTTCGGAGTACCCAGCCTTCTTGGAGTCCCTGGAAGAAGCGATGCAAGGCGCAGCTCCTGGGGACTCTATCATCCTGCTGGGAGACTTAAACGCTCACGTCGAAACGACAGTGAAACCTGGAGAGGTGTGATTGGGAGGAACGGCCTCCCTAATCTAAACTCAAGTGGCGAGGCTGTCGATTTACCAGTCGATCTATGTTCCTACTCTCACCTATGGCCATGAGCTTTGGGTAGTGACTGAAAGAGCAAGATCGCGGATACAAATGGTCGAAATTAGTTTTCTCCGCAAGGAGGCTGGACTTTCCCTTAGAGATAGGGTGAGTAGTTCAGTTATCCAGGAGAAACTTGGAGTACAGTCACTGCTCCTCCGCATTGAGAGGAGTCAGTTGAGGTGGTTCAGGCATCTGGTCAGGATGCCCCCTGGACGCCTCCCTGGGGGGGGTGCTCCAGGCATGCCCCACTGGGAGAAGGCCACGGGGCAGACCTAGGACACGCTGGAGGGATTATATCTCCCGGCTGGCCTGGGAATGCCTTGGGGTCCTCCCAGACGAGCTAGAAGAGGTGGCTGGGGAGAGGTAGGTCTGGGCTTCCCTGCTTAGGCTGCTGCCCCCGCAACCCAACCTCGGATAAGCGGTGGATAATGGATGGATGGATAGTGAAAATACAAAAGGCGCAAATCATAAAAATTCAGAAAAAGTTATTATACACACAGATTAAAAAGCAAAAAAAGGAAAAAATGTTTCTTCAAATTTAGCTTTTTATTGTTAAACTTCAGTTACTTTCTATACTTAAAAGGTTGTGTATACTTAAATGTAAACTTTCATATGCTTTATTTAATACATTCTGTATTATAGCTCTATACATATGGCACATCAAATATGGTATGAAATTGTTTGACCTCTGTGCCATACCAACTGTAATGCAGATTGTAAATTGGGACTAATTTGTTGTCAGAGGACAAGAAATAATGAGAATATACCATTTATAGTTTAGCTTGTTGGAGTTATATTAAAACCTTCCATTATCTATGCTCTATTATGTAGTATTTAGGCAAACATTTTAATATAACTAAGAAAATACTTCTACCAATTTAACATAACCTCACTAACTAACAAATGTCTCTTACAGAGACTTCATTTGATAAAAGAACCTTGGATCCAGAAGATCTGGCTGTGGTCATGGGAATTTGGCAGTCCTGGCTATGTGTGCTTTTTGGCTTTGGAAAAAGCTAATTATTTTGTGGAAGATGCTTTAATGGAATGGGATCCTAGGCCCATTGCTTTGTGACATTTATCAAAGCTCAACCAAGGACTAGAGTGTATCTAGTGTGCAGCACAGATTGCAAATTTTGATCTTCAGCATTCACTTGAAGACTTTGTACCTGAGCATGATGCAGTTGGGATGAAAATCAGCACCTCCAAATATGAGATCATGGTCATCTCTCAAAAAAAAGTGTGGCTTATACCCTTGAGATAAGGGGTGAGCAATGTGCTCAAATAGAAGAGTTCAGGATCTTCAGGTCTTGTTTATAAGTGAGGAAAGAGGTGATCCTGAGAACAATGAATCCGTACAGCAGCGTCAGTTTTGCAGATCTTATTCCAGAACATGGTTGTGAAGTGGGAGCTTAGTCCTCCGATGAAACTTTAGTTTTTTCAGTCAGTCTCTATTGCCACCCATTCCTATGGTTATGAGTTGTGAGTACATAATGTAGAAGTGGACAAAACAAAGTTGCTGGGCTCACTCTCCATTATAGGGTGAGGAACTGAGCAATATGTTAGAACAGAACTGCTGTTTTCCTGGATCGAGAGGATCCAGTTTAAGTTTTTTGGTCATATATTTAGAACGCTCCTGGACAATTTCTACTGGAGGCATACAAGGCATGACCCACCAGCTGAGAAGACAAAACCAGGCAATGCTGGGATAGTTGTTTTTGTAAGCTAGAATGGAGTATCTCGAAATTCCCCTGTGGTATACTGGATATTTGAACATAATACTGACAATAAAGCCAAAAGGTGAACTTCCATATGTCAAAAAATATAAAAAAAGTGCTTTCACCAAAACTAGATGCAAAAAGTGTTAAAACAGTCAAGAGTGTCATTGTTCCGAGTCAAAAAACAAATGAATCTCAATAAAATGAGTACGCACAATTCTTTAAGGGTTGAATCCTTAAACCAGAGAAGCTTTTGCCAAAACTTATGTGTTAAATTGGTAATGTTGAAAGAAAAATTATCAGTTATCGATAATCTGAAGCAAGCTGTTGCCAAAATCTAGGCACAAGACTATTACTGAAGCCACAAATGTGAATTGCTGTCAATCAAAAATCAAAAGGCTTTTGCCTCTAAGAGCTCATGTTAATATTGCTTGATTGTTGATGTACTGCTACTTTGGAAAATGCTATTAAAAAGCTTAGGATCAGAAGATGAGATTTAGTCAAAGAATGAAGCATTGATCAAAACTGTAAAGTCAAAAAGAGAAATGACAAAATCCCAATAATTGAGACAAAATTTGAATTATAAAATGCTCCAGGACACCACAACAATCTGAAAGCACATAACGGATTTGTTTGTTTTAGGTTTGATATCTTCAATTTTGGATGGAGGTCATATGGAAGTGGTGACTGTTTATGACGTCACAAAAAAGACATCACCCGGAATGTTGCCATAACAATGGGCAAACTGACAATACAAACTGGAAGAACCTGTAAGGAAACAAATTGGTAACATAAGTGGCACAAATCAAACTTCAAAATTATAAATACACTTAAATAATAAAGACAGAATAATGAGTTCTCCATGAAATAAAAACCCAACATTGTTCAACAAATGAAACAAATGAGAAAACAATTAAATTATGAAGCAGCAGATAACAGCTGGATCTGGATTCTTGGACACTGTGTTCAATGTGGTACAAGATTATAAAGTGAAGCATCCATAACGTAGTGCCTAGTGCCTTTTGGGAGGAACAGTGCAGAGTGTCATAGCAACACATTCACAGAATGCTGAGGCTACAAGATGGTAATGTGACACACTTAACCCCTTGTAGATGATTGTTGTAAAATCACTTCAAACCGCTTCCAGCCTGAATGCAGCCATGGTGGTGTATGTATCCCACCAATGCCGGTTAATGCGTATTCGATACATACCAAGGATCATATTGGAAGCACTGCTCACACCATCTAGCAGTCGTAGTGGAAACTATATCTGCCTGATGGAAGTGAAGTGTTGGTGTGGCCGTGCACGTTGATTCTGGCTGCTAATTTCGAGAAATTGTCCAAATTTGAGGTAAGTTGTGCTAAGATAAAAATACTGTTTGCTTGTGCGCTATATTCAAATTAATTTAGCATCTGCTTGACAGAAAAATTGTAAATAAATTTAGGCAACAAGGGGTTAAAATTAAATGTTCAAATAAAAAAAAATCAAATGGCTCATAGCAACATTAAAAATACAAAAGCTTCATGTATTCATATTACCCGAAGTTAAAGCCTTATAATAACCCATGTGGTTACCGCGAGGGGGCGTCCGTCCTGGTTATGTTGGGGGCCTCGGGTACAGGGCTTGGAAGCCCAGCCCTGTAGGGGCCCGTGGCCACCGCCAGGCGGCGCCCTGGTGCCTGAGGAACCCTGGAGCCCAGCACTTCCGCCACACCAGGAAGTGCTGGGGGGAAGACGACAGGGGACACCCGGACGGCTTCCGGGTGCGCAGCCGGCACTTCCGCCACACTGGGGTGTGGCTAGGACTGATTGCCGGGAAGCAGCTGGAGCCCATCCGGGTTCCCATATAAGGGGCCACCTCCCTTCAGTCGACGGCGGATGTCGGGTGGAAGAGGACGGAGCTGGAGAGAGGACGGGAGGCGGCCAAGAGAGAGGCACAGAGACTGTGAGGCCTGGACATTTGGGGGAACGGTGCTGGAGGCACTGGGGGTGCACGTGAGCACAATTTGTAAATACTCTGTGTAAATAAACGGCGTGTGGTGGAAGTATGTTGTCCGTCTGCCTGTGTCCGGGTCCCAGTCCACACCAACAATAAAGCAACAGACAAAAATTCCCCTGGAGCACAAAAAAATGTAACAATCCAGCTCAAATCGTATCACACATGAGGTGCTGGACAGGATGTCCTTGTTAGCTCAGTTTAGTGGTCTGCTACCATGGACTGTATTAATATGAATAGAATAAAAATCATGATGAATGATGATAAACAAAAATGTATCATTCTGGTGTCCAGCAACATCCAAAACAACACTGCACGAACTAACAGATAAGGTTAAATTAAGGAAAAATGTTACAGAAAAAAATGTGTAAAATAATAGACATCTTAAATTGTACATTTTATTAGATCTTGCATAAACTGACACAAACAGATATGGCAGCCTCACTACATGGAAATATTTCCATTAATGGAAAGATACAAACAGACAGCTAAGCTTACCCCTGAGGTGAAATCGTATAGGCTGTGAAGACAGGTGAAATAATTACATTTCAACTGTCTGGATAAAAGAGAATTAAACAGAAACTTAATTCCAAATTGTATTGATGTTATTTTTTTTTTTTAAATTAGGGCCAAAAGACCACGTATTAATGCTAGTCATAATATACTACACACACATACATCACCTGCATATGCAGTCTATTATAGTTATTAAAGTCCTCAGTAGAAAAATAAATGCTGTGCAACACAGGAACTGAACAGCATATAATTCTTTTAAAAATGTAATTTCCTTCTTTGTTAAAATATTAAATGTTGAAGTTGAAATGTCTCTATTATTCTGAGAAAAAAATTCAGTTTAACTTTACAAATACATTACCCTTCTTAACAAAGAGTAATCAACAAAAGCTCACGTCTTCAAGTGTCTTTGTACTTAAAGTACCTGCTCATTAATTGACGAAAACCAGGGGCCTCATGTATAACGCGTGCGTAGAATTCGCACTATAACATGACGTAAGCACAAAAGCCGAAATGTGCTTACGCACAGAAAAATCCAGATGCAGGAATCTGTGAGTACTCCATCTTCCAAGTTCTCCCACTCCATAAATCCTGGACAGCGTGAAAACTAATGCACGTGCCTTCTGTCCCGCCCCAGTTCCTCCCAGAGTTATGCCTCTTTGAATATGCAAATCAATATAAACAGCCCTTAAGCTCAGCGTTCTGTGAAAAGACAATGGGAAAAGCATGGGGGAAAATATAAGAATTTCAGCGAATACCAAGTGGAGGCAAAGAAAAACGTACTATTTGTTGATTTAAACAACAAAAGGAGTCGATCGACTGACATAGCATGTTGGAGAAACTCGAAAGCTCAAGTTTACAAATTCGCACAGTGCCCAAAATAAAAAAGAAGTTGTCACATATCAAAGTCGCTGTGAAAAGGCGAGTCGTAGCCCACTGTCTGAGTTTCATATGAAAGCTTATTAGGGTACAGAGAAAAAAAGGCACACAGTAGGAAAAAAGCACGAAATGTAAACTTTAATCACGTAGTTTATTTTGTCATTACAGTAGAACATCATAAACTTCATCTTAAAATCATTTAATTTACTAGTTTCTCAAATCCCATCTTAACTAAAGTAGCAAGTTAAATGCTTTGCTTTGTATTTGATCTTCAATGTGCTCCATGTGTGTGAATCACTACGTGCTTCCGTTCTTTCTCTTTCTCCGACAGGATACAGAATCCATTACATTCATGATATTAGAGCTCTCTGAATAATCAAAATACTGAGATGTATATGTGGTATCATTTTCATGATGATTGGAATGAAAGCATGTTATTAAACATGGGAACACGATGGCGCAGTGATTGGTCATGTCTCACACAAGATGCTGCTGCAACCTTCGATGAAATAATTTATTGTAGCAGTACTGTCTCTTTTAAACGTACTAACCTGCAATTTCTGTCCTTACTTTTCTTTCCCCAAATACCCAATCTCCACACAATCAGCTCTGTAATAGACGTTAAGCCATCTGTAAGCTTACAATGACAATTCTTCAAAACTTTTAAGGAACATTGAAATATCTTCATAGTACGTGTTTAATTATTCTATTCATCTATCCTTCCAGTGTCGCGCCAGCCTCAGTAAATATACAGCGCGCAAGGCAGGAACAATATGTGAACTAGCTAGCACTGCGGCACCGTGTCCTCACATGTTAAATTATTAACAATACGGATTATTTAAATGAAATTAAAGTTTCATCTGTATAATATAATCAACATATTTTGCTGCATTTCATCTTAAAAATGATATCATCATCATATGTAAATACGCGCTTTATAAAGTGGTGCAGGTTGTGCAATATTATAACGTAGTGCAAGTTTACAGTGGGGTAATTGTACTTATAAGTACAAACAGTTCTATAAGGAGCAATTGATTGAGTGCGTTTATAGTTCTTGGGATGAAACTGCTTCTGAACCGCAAGGTCCATACAGGAAAGGCTTTGAAATGTTTTGCTGTGGCTTTGGCAGCGTGTGCTTGATGCTGTATACCAATAATTCTCTTTCCGATCAGCTGCTGCTGTGATTCCCCACTCAAATACAGTGATAAAAATACTCCGAGTGGTGCAGTGAGAGTAAAATGGAAAAAGATGATCCGCTGAGGCAACCCTTAAAGGGAGTAGCTGAAAGAAGAAAAAGAAGAAGATGGTGCAGTGAGAGTAACAACGCTAAAGCAGTTGTGGTATTTGGAATACTATTGCTATTCCCTGGGCCATTATATTGTTACAGTTAATCGACAATCAGATGCATTACAATAATAAACAATATGCGGTTAGTTTCAGTGTATTTATAAAGCCGCATTAGAAATGTGGTTCTAAGAAATAAAGGGTGACCACACAGGAACAGTAGCACTGCTTTGACGCTGGGTGCCGCCAATCTTTAAAACCGAGTGGAGAACTTGCGTACGACATGGAATGAGGTACTGTGGTAAAGTGCGTGGCTTTACGCCAAGTGTAAGTTTTATACATCGCGATTTGAATGTGGAAAAGTTCTTACGCAACATTTCTGTGCGTACGAACCGTTCATACATGAGGCCCCTAATAAGAAAACAAATTAAGGAAAATAATTGATGGTTGGATGATAATATAATTTTCAGGAAACATATTGCTTAAGCAAAATTTTCCTTGACTTATACTCTAACCACGTTTTATAAGCTAACACTCTGTTAGCCTTCTTAATGGCTTCTGAACACTTGTCTCGATGTAGATAGTGACAAGTTCAGTATGACGTCTAGGTCCTTCTCATTAAAAGAGCACTTTAAAGTTTCAAACCTTCTATCTTGTATGCATATGTAATTTTTTTTCTTCCTAGAAGTAATACCTTACATTTATTTACATTCCTAATTTCACCTTGGGAACAGATAAAGTAACATCTATCTATCTATCTATCTATCTATCTATCTATCTATCTATCTATC
>JANRMT010062842.1:4514827-4543623 GCA_026402145.1 Polypterus bichir lapradei | reverse complement strand
ATCTATCTATCTATCTATCTATCTATCTATCTATCTATCTATCTATCTATCTATCTATCTATCTATCTATCTGTTTAAATATCGCAAGTGCTCAAATAATCATGGACTGCCCAAGTCTGTCTTCAGTTGATTAGGAAACACTTTGTGTTTCTTGAGTTGATTAAGCTTCAATTGTAAAATAAGGTTTTTTCAAGTAACACTTGTTCAGCCAAGTCTCAGTTTCAGTAATGAGAGAAAGTTAGAGACAGACAGATGGAAAGGAACAGTAAAGTAAGTGTTGCAGCGTGGTCCTTCTGAGCTGGGTCATTCAAACCTTCTGGCAGAAAGCAATTCAACAGAAATAGGTCCAGAAAAGTAGCAGTTTTGTTTTTCTATCTGTTTATTTGTGTACTTTGTGTTATGTCATTGTTTATCCCTCTTTGTTGTTTAACAGTTAAAACACAACCCTTATTTTTTGGTACTTTGGCATCCTTAGATATGTTCTGAGATTGAGCATCTGCTCTTGTTCATAGACCTAAATGCAGCTAAGTTACTATTTTTACAAATTATAAAACACGTTTTTCTGACATTATTTATTTGTTCTTGTTAACTCCGGTTATTTTTTTTCCACAGAAATATCTTAATTACATTTGTTTTACTCTGTATCTTTAGTTTCCTTTTCTTCTCTGGTGTTAGATTTAATTTAGCAATATGGTCCATTAGTTGTGAATTAAATTTCTTTTAATCCGCATTGCATTTCAGCAGGAAAACAATGGTAATTTTCAACTCAGTAACCGTAATGATATTTTAAATCCTTACCTAGTATTTTGAAAATAAATCGATTTTATGATCATGATAACATTGCTTTCAATGTGTAAGAATTTTTTATCCCAAAATCAGTGTCATGATTTTTTTTTTTGTAATCTGAGCTGCTTGTGATTGCTCTTGTGTTTATATGACAGATAAGCATTGAATCGACTAATTAGTTTGGTTAGTAAACACTTCATTAAAAATGCCACTCTGACACTTATTTTGCAGTTGATTTGCATTGATGAGGAGGTTAGAATTAATTCCTATAATGTCATTCAAAATATAATAGCTCTAGCCTAATGCAATACTTAAAATATGATCTTGGTTTCAGAATACCATATTATACTGTTTTGTTGTTGAAGAACTTAATTTCAAGTAATAACTGGTATCAACTGTACAACTTCCTTTCATTATTTTAAATACATTTTAGTCTTTGTTTGCTGCTGAAAACAACTGAATGGTGCCTCTGTATATAGTGTAGCATCTCCAAATAACAGACTGCTTACAGCACATCTTCTTTAAATTTCACTGTTGTCTTCAGTAGTTCTCAAGAGACTTGTTTGTTAGACTCTCCCTCATTTGTGAGGGTCTTTGAATCATAGGTTGATTAAACACTCAGGGGACAGAGGGTTAACCAAGGCAGCTGAACTTTTCACCTAACCATTTAATGTAATATGAATGATGTTTTTGGTGCCCAAACAAGTTTATCTTATGATACCTGCTTTACATTCTCTTTGGCTTCTGTGTTTTCTTTTCTCCCTTTATTTTTCAGTATTCAGCAACTCTGCATTATTATTCATCTATTGAAATCAATGTGAGTGAGCAACAAGAAACTGATTTCAATGTACACAAAAAAAATGTTACTCAGCAGAATTATTGTATCACTTTGAATTTTTATTATATCACTTCTATGTTTTCATTATTTTATACAGAACATAAAGTAATAAACACTTACCTACAAAAGTAAAGGTTCCACTACAAAAGTGTACTTGGTATACCATTTAAAGGCCAGATAATGAATCTGAATTACAGATATAGTAGCTGTTGGAAACTATAATCAACAGATTTGATATTTTACAGAAATAATTTTTTAAAAAATGAATATAGTAGGGGTAGAGGAACAGAGAAAAGGAGACCTTAATATTTAGATAAAATACAATACAGTCAAGACTTTCTCTTGGCTTACCACTTCTTCATGAGAGGCATATTCAATTTAATTCTCTGGATTGTTTGAAGTTTCATGTTTTTTCCTTTTTAGCACTTCCACTTTTTGCCTTCCAATATTTCCCCTAACTTTACTTGTTTCATGTATTTGACCATCCACCTGTTTATAGCAAAACCTCTGATTTTTGTAATATAATCACTCTGTTAATTTGATTTTCTAGTTTTTGATCACAATTTTTCTTAACACGGCTGTCATTTAATATGATACCCGAGATTGAAAACTGCAATCATTTAACGGAGATGTGTTCTCCTCTTACTCCCTGAAGCACATAAAGCAATTTGTTTTCATGAGTGACACTTCTCCCAGAGAGATGCTGACTCCAAGGGCTATGCAAAAGAAAAAGCATTCTTGAGGAAGATGTTCAGTTCCCTGAGAAGCAAAAAAGTACAATGTAAAACGAAGCATTTGTTTCTAGATGGTTAATTACTGCAGTAACATTGGGAATTTAAGTATGCATGTACCCACAAATACATTTATACACACAGCTGTGTGAAAAAGGAAGTATAAAATTAAATGTTTTTATTTTGAACATATGTAGCTATCTCAAGCTGTTTTCAGCTATTTGATATTCGTTCAAACAGTATCTTTGGTAAAGGTGATATAATTAAAAAACAACTGTGTAATAATCCATTTAATGAAAAATATATCCATCTCTTGAAAAAGTCAGCACACCCTTGTCTCTAATAGCTAGTATTACCCTCTTTGGCAAAAATTACCTGAAGTAGGCATTTCCTATCGTCTACCAGTCTCTGACATCTACAAGGAGAAAATCTGTCTTTTAGTTGTGTGATAATTGAGTGTCTTGGATGCACAGCATGTTTCATATGTTCTTCCCAGTTGTAAGGTGTACTAGTTGTAAAATTTGTTGGTTCTGTGTTCTCAAATTTTTGGTTTCTGAATATTTGTCTCTGCTTTATAGTCTTTGTATTTCAAATTATGGATTTGTTTTTTGGTTGCCTTTACTTTAATTATTAGCCTAATTTGAACAGATTTTTGGAATTTTTGGTGCTGTGTGAATTTTTCTTTAGATAATTGCTTTGTTTTTTTAACCTTTTTTAAATTTACTAAAATAATTAACTTCTTTGTTTATTGGCCCTTAAGTTGTGAGTGTAGGCCTCGGGCGTGTTTTTGAGTAATAAATCTAAGGCCCACTTTTGACGATTCAGGCCATGTTTTGAGATTTTGGGCCTTGAATCCCAACAATAAACACAAGTTGTCAAAATATGAATTTAAATTAATCATCAGAGGTGATTATCTTAGCAAACCAGGGGCCTCATGTATAACTGACACACAAATGCTGGTGAATCTGCCTTATTCAAATCTCATTGTCAGTTTTCCTGCTTACGATGATTTAATATGTGCCTTATGGTCCATGATGTCAAAGCTGCACTGACAAAAAAACAGAGACATAGGTATATATGATATTTGGAATTATTCATTTTATGTCCTGTATAGTACATTTTGGAAAACATTGTGGTACCGATGCAACATTATTCATATTATTCATATTCATTTGCGTACCTTTTTGCGCTTGTAATCAGTGACTATGGTTTTTTTTCCCCGAGAAAGGACAGGCAGAGCAAAAAATGTTCCTCTGCAAGGTGAGCCATGAACGCTCTTCTTTTCTCAGTGGACCCTGTACATGACTTGCACAGTACATGTGTGTTGATCGCCGCCAGGTCAAGCTTGTTATAGCACAAGCAACCAGCTCCCTGCGTGCTCCTACTCGCACTGAATAAGCTCACACCTTCTGGTACATGCTGTCAGAGCAGCACTGGGGAAAACAAACAAAGAGACAAATATATGTGACATTTTGAAAAATCATTATATGACCTGAATAGTACCAATCAGAAAACATCAAGACAAAAGACGCTGACGGAGAAGTGCGAAAGGATTTAAGGTGGGCCGGATTTATGAGTTTTTTCGTAGGCTTTGGTAATTCTAGTGTTAAATGGAGCCTGTTATCTGCTCAGTTGTTGGACACTCCCTAAAGATAAGTGTCTTCAGCAAGAAATCTTTCTTTCATTTTTGAAATATAAATATATAATCTGTAATTAAAGTAAAGATGCCAACTGGAAATTGTCATCTGGGACTGAATGAAGCCTGCATAAACCCACCAAGGTTGCATAGTTAATTTTATTACTTACCATATATATATATTCACATATAAGTTGGATCTTGAAACTCGAAAAATTGATCATAAAATGAGACCCCGACTTATATGCCCGTAACACTTTATTTATTTACATCTTCTTGCCTCCCCCAATCTCGCATCAGTTTCTTTTGCTACTTCAATGACATTTAATTTAAAACCAGCTTCATATTTTCTTGTGATCGAATGCTCCATCGTAGATAAGGGATGCTCTTACGATAAAGGTGCATGAGGGTGTGAGATACAAAAAACACAAATCAGTGCAAACTCAAAAAACACAAATCAGTGCTTCGGAATAGTTTGGGTATTACCATGTGGTCACATAGGTACAATAATGAGAGAGAGATTAGGAGCATGCGCTGATACAGCGCATTGCTGCACTCACATAAAAAAAAGGCAGTGTGCTCCATGGTTACTCTCTCAGATGGACATTAGCATATCATAATCTCTTGGACCAACAGCGTGAGTTTTCCATATTCAACTTATACGACCGACATTATAAAATACCAGAAATTAAACGGTAAAATCAAGTTCCGACTTATCCACAGGAGAAATTATCTGCAAGTATATACGGTATATGCACTGCTATTGGTTGCATGGACCATAGAAAGCATTTACAAGGGGGGGAGGGAGGGGGGACACTTTAGTAGGATATATGGTGTGGAAGAGATTTAAACAGAATTATATGTTATAGGACATCAGTGTGAAGGAGAAGTTAACCAGGTAAGCAACTTGCAATCAAGTGAAAACAATGAACAAAATTTAAATTTATACATTTATACATTTAATCCTCTGTGTTGAGAGGTAAATTTAATTGTCCCAATTTGGGATGACGAGGAGTCAGTGATTATTGAAGCTGCACTGTTTGTAAAGCAGGAAGCAAACATGGTGGATGATATGCCAGTCCTTTGAAGGATCAGTGTCACAACCATCAGAAGAGTGTGCTGTATGCAATCTGTAGAAGGAAAATTTTTTATATTAGCATAGAGAATAGCAAATTAACATAAAGAGCCATAAAAAGTAATTAAAAGCTTCTAAAATATTAAGATTAAGCATAAATTAGAATGTTAAGCAAATAAGATAGGTCAAGCAAATAGTTAACTAAAAAATCAGTTATATTCCATTTTTTAAGCTTACAGCAAAATTTCCAGAGTAAGAAAAGAACAGAAAATTGACGCACAGAAACCAGCTTAGAACAGGATAAGAGGTTGAGAACATCTGTGTTCAAGGCTAGGAAGCTAGGAAGCGATAACAGAGAAGATGGCTCTGGAAGGCACGTAAAGAAACCAGCTGGGTTGATGAATCAGCAGAAAGGCAACAAAAGGCCTTTGCTGTAAGCAAGGTGACACTGTAATGCATGAAGAGAAAATCTTAGTAAATTCAGGCTTTAGCAAAAGTATTAGAAGAATATATTAGAAATTAACTTTAGTGTAGAAATCAAGACAAATCAAGTATGCCAAGCAATGATTAAATGAAAGCATATACAATATTTCTTTTTAATTAGAGTTTAGCTTTAGGCCAATGTTATAGTATAGCTTGAAAGGCTAGAGGAGGAAGTGACACCATGAAAGACCAAATATGGAATAGAGGACATCTTCCCAGTTGAAGAACCAATCAAGAATAAGAAAAACAGAAACTGGAATAAACAATAGACAGTAGGGCCAGGTGCAGAATGAGCTCATTGAACAAGGTTAAAATGATAAGAAATTGTTATAAAAACTTCGATTATGGCAATGTTCAGGGCTCAATCTCATTCGGCCGAATTGGGTTGAGTCCGTGTTGTTGATTTATTGCAATAAAGCCTTAAAACTCTGTCTGTCTATCTCGAGTCCTAATAGCCTTTATTTTTAGGTAAAAAGCCTTCTGATGATGAATTTTTCGCCACAACAAATCCAGTAACAGAAACCTATAAATAAGGTGTCATTTTAGTTTTAATCCAACTATTTGATATAAATATTTTGAAAGAGGGTGATCTGGTGGTGCTGAGGACTGTTTTCATATCAGAAATATCTGAAGGCTCTTGTTGGAAATGGAAAAAGCGGATGGATATTATTTACTTCACAGTTATATTTATAAAACAAAATGATCAAAACTGTCTGTGTTTCTGGCCAGTTTCGTGAATGTTCATGTATTGGTTTAGGATCTAATAACAAATTTGGGCCAGTGAAATGAGCAGTTTTTCATACAAAAGAAGAAAAAGCAGCACTAAAGTAATGCACCGTTTGTAACATATTAAATGTTATAAGTAATTATATGACATATTTAGTTACTTTTTTTATAAGTAATGAGTAATGTAACTAATGTATTTTTAAAAGTTAACATTCCCCAGCACTGGTTGCCACAAGATTACAGATGAGATGAATATATAAGGTGGTGTTTGGCGGGCAGTCATACAATACTTTCTTCCTGGTGTGAACGCTGGCCCGGACACAGACAGACGGACATCGTTGTTGCACCCAACACACTGTTTATTTACAACAACTATTTACAACAGTTCACGTGCACTACAAACCCCAGTGCCTCCAGCACCGATTCCCCCAATGTCCAGGCCTCACAGTCTCTGTGCCTTTCTCCTGGCTGCCTCCAGTCCTCTCTCCAGCTCCGTCCTCTTCCACCCGACTTCCGCCATCGACTGAAGGGAGGCAGCCCCTTAAATAGGAACCCGGATGGGCTCCAGCTGATTCCCGGCATTCCTCTGTAGCCACGCCCCAGTGTGGCGGAAGTGCCGGCTGCGCACCCGGAAGCCGTCCGGGCGTCCCCTGTCGTCTTCCCCCCAGCACTTCCTGGTGTGGCGGAAGTCCTGGGCTCCAGGGATATTCAGGCACCGGGGCGCCGCCTGGCGGTGGCCACGGGTCCCTACAGGGCTAGGCTTCTAAGCCCTTTACCCGTGGCCCCCAACATTACCAGGGCAGACGTCCCCTCGCAGTCTGGAGGAGGCACAAGACCTCCTCCGGTCCTCCTGGGTGTCCCAGCCGGGCTCCAGCCCCAGCCGGATACCACAGTGATTCAGGCACCGGGGCGCCGCCTGGCAGTGGCCACGGGTCCCTACAGGGCTGGGCTTCTAAGCCCTTTACCCGTGGCCCCCAACATAACCAGGGTGGACGCCCCCTCGCAGTCTGGAGGAGGTCCAAGCCCTCCTCCGGTCCTCCTGGGCATCCCGGCTGGGCTCCAGCCCCGGCCGGATGCCACACTGGATAAATTATAAAAATTTGACTGGTTGATAAACTAAATAGTTTGCATCTTTTTTCAAAGTGAAATTCTAAGTTTCCCTGCATACAAGGTTTCACTTGGCTCTCTGGCAAATCACTATGGGCTAAAAGTAGCCTTGGCCCAGACCCAGACCCAGGTGGCTAACCCAAGGCCCAGGCTGTTCTACAGTCTATGCTTTGTTATATTGCTGGTTTTGATATTTCTTCCTATTGCACATTTACAAATATATATATATATATATAGAGAGAGGTATCTTGTCATATTTGGATGTGTGTGTTGCCATCTTAACCATATTATTTAAAAATGTGTAGATGACAATATACCATGAAAATAATCCACATATTTCCTAATATGGGACCATGGATCACTAGGGACATCTATGGTAAATTTTAATGTAGACATACAGTAATGTATTTCAGGTTGGAAATAATGAAACATATACAAAATACAGCTAATAACCTCAGAAAAAAGCAATTAAAGCTACTGAACTAAATGTGGGAAAACCTAAAAACTTAGGAAGCAGGCCATTTGATTCATAAAAAACATGGCTGGGTTTCTTACAGGTTACAAATTAAAGCCTAGTAAATCACATCTGCATTTTCTTTCCCAGATGAACTTAATACTTTTTATGCGCTCTATGACTTAAATAATAAACCTTTTTCCACACGATTGCCTTCAACCCTGTATGATTTTCCATTTTTGTTTCTGTGTATGATGTAAGGAAGATTTTTGAATGAGTAAATTTCCATAAGACATTTTGTTTGAAGTGAATTTCAGGATGTGACTTAAAAGCTCATGGTGACCAATTAGCAGGTATTTTTTAAAAATATCCTATAATACCTCTGTAACAGAATCTATAGCCCAAACCTGTCTCAAAAAGAAAACAGAAGTAGACAGGGCAGTGTACTTACTCCAATTGTGTTGAATTGTTTTTTTGAGAGACTGGTGCCGACATACAGTACATTAATGAACATTAAATGGAATACTACAGATAGTTAACCCACCGCCAGTTTTTATATACTCATGACCAATCTACAGAGTATGTAGATTGTTTTGCAGTTTTTAGTGTTGACTAGGTACTGTTTATAGACTACAGCTCAGTTATTAACACTATGGTACCATCAAATGTGATTACCAATCTCCTACAGTTGGCACTTAGTTTCACCATCAACCACCAGAACCTGAACTCATTCCCTGCATGCTGAACACCATAACTATTCCATGTAATAGTGTTATAGGCCTATTGCTTTTCTTGTTGTTTGTGTATGACTGTGGGCCAAACACAACTTCAGCACCATAGTTTATTTTGCTAATAATACCAACAACATTTATTCATATAGCACATTTTCATACAAATAATGTAGCTCAAAGTGCTATACATAATGAAGAAAGAGAAAAAAGACAAAATAAATAAATAAGAAAAAATAAGACAAAACTCATTAACATAAAAGTAACGCTGATGGCCAGGGAGGACAGAAAAAAAAAAAAAAAAACTCCAGACGGCTGGAGAAAAAATAAAATCTGCAGGGGTTCCAGACCATGAGACTGCCCAGCCCCCTCTGGGCATTCTGCCTAACATAAATGACCAGCCTTTATTGTATTTAGGGTTCTCATGGAAGGACTTGATGATGATGGCTTTAATTTATCAATGTAGGAACATCATGGTGCTTTGATTAGGTGGTGGTGGAGCAGGTCGCCACCACAGAAAACCAGGAAAAGAACAGAAGAGAGAGTAGGGGTTAAGCCACCATCATAGGCTTGATTGCCAACATTAACATGTCAGATGGCAGGAAATAGATTTGCCTTTTGACATAAAGGTGGGAAAACAATCAGGGCAACAATCTCTCTTCCTTAATATCAACAAAACAAAGGAGCTGGTTGAAAAGGTTGCACAGAATATTACCAACATATACTGCTGCTCCTTTCTTTCCAGGGCATGCTCAGTAAAACACACACTACTCTAAAAAAGTTAATAGTGTTATTAAATATTTCAGCACTATAGCACTTTGACCTTCCTTCTTTTTGCTAAATGGTTCAGTGCATTTAGCTCTAAAATAAGCACCCCTTGATTCTAGAACAGTTTTTTAAATAGGTAAAAGGTTACTTAACAACTATTAACACAAAATAACAGTGCCCATGAAAAAACAAATACACAAAATGGCAAAGCAACTTTTTCATTGAAATGATACAAAATATTAAAAACAAAATTATATATTGTTAATAAAACAAAGACTTTTTTGAAATGCTTCCATTTTTTGACACAGGAAAATATTCAGGTAAAATGGCTATGCTAAATTGCCAATAGATACTGTAAGCATCTGTCCCATTTCTAAACCAGCTTATTCCACTATCAGTTTTTGGGAGGCTGTAGCCTAATCCGACAAAATTGGGTACCAAGCAAAAATAAATTGGAAGACGTGTGCATCCTAGGGTATGTATCCATACTTAACTCATACAGGTCCTGTTTAGAATCACCAATCAACTGTGTGTGCCTTTTAACATGTGGGAGGAAACTGGAATACGAAGAAAACCCCAAGTGGGCAAGAAAGGAATGTGCTATGCTACTCCACAAAGCTTCCAAGACATTTGGTGGATTACCTTACACTTGTTATAAATAAAGAAGTAACTATACTACATGCAGTGAAAGACAGTAAAACAATTGTCATTGTCTAGGAAGATAATAATTTTGTTCACATATTTAAATAAAATTTAGGCATTTTTCTGTATTTTTAAGAGTACATTTTAATTAAATAAATTGAACTAGAATAAAGGTCAACAGAGAAGTGTTTCAATCAGAACCAAAATGGTCAATTACAGTATGGGAGTAAGTATTATGATAACAAGACTAACTTTCAGGTTTAACACTGTTGCAGTGTTCTCCAAAGCTATGGACTAGCAGCAGACCAAGACTAAGATTAAGACTAGCTGCAGTGTGTGTCTTGGAGTTGGAGAAGAGGAACAAAGTTACATACTAACTTAGACCACCTCGTGAACAGGTTTAACTGTCTCACATCAGATGACCTGTTACAGACATGTAAAAGCACTGTATGTCATTAAAAAAAAAGGAAACAATATTTAATATTTATATTTGAACTATGGCATAGTATGAGATTGAAATAACAGAATACAATAACACAGTCCATCTTGAGAGGCGCTGCTATTTCTCTAAGATTATAAATAACAATGCTAGTAATCCCCAAGTCTTATTTTCTACGATTGATCATCTGCTAAACCCAGGTAATGCCTCCAAAATACTTCCAGTGAAACCTGTGAGGCTATTGCTGTATTTTTCAATCAAAAAATCAATGATATTAGAAATAACATAATACATCTCCCCAACACTGCGGATCCTCCTAAGCCCCAGTACTCCGTTATAAACAAATTAAATTCTTTCACCAGGATAGATTTACCTGATTTACATAGAATAATCTCTCAACTGAAACTCTTCACCTGCATCCTTGAGCCAATACCAAGTTTTTTCAAAGAAGTATCAAGCGTGCTAATTGATAATATTCTTGACATAGTAAATTCGTCATTAAATACGGGGGTCTTACCAGACTGTCTTAAGACTGCTGTTGTTACACCCCTACTCAAGAAAAATAATCTTGACCCCTCTGCTTTTGAAAATTTTAGACCCATCTCTACCCTGCCCTTCTTAAGTAAAATTCTAGAGAAGGCAGTCATTATGCAGTTAAATGACCACCTCAATAAACATGCTATTCTTGATAATTTTCAGTCAGGTTTTAGAACAAATCACAGAACATAAACTGCACTTGTTAAAGTAGTAAATGACTTGTGGGTAAATGCAGACAGAGGCCATTTATCTGTTCTCATCCTCCTAGATCTGAGTGCCGCATTTGACACCATTGATCACAATATTCTTAGAAATCACCTTAGTCAATGGGAGGGCCTCTCTGGCAGGGTCCTAAATTGGTTTGAATCCCACCTGGCAGGGAGAAAATTCTTTGTTAGTTGTGGTAATCACAACTCAAAGACACATGATATCCTACTGTATATGGTGTTCCACAAGGCTCTATCCTGGGTCCGCTGCTCTTCTCAATCTATATGCTTCCGTTAGGTCAAATTATCTCGGGGCACAACGTGAGCTACCACAGCTATGCTGATGACACACAGCTGTACAGTACTTATCAACAGCACCTGATGACACGACTCTCTTGATTCACTAATACAATGTCTTACTTGTATTTCTGAATGGATGAATCGTAATTTTCTCAAGCTAAATAAAGAGAAAACTGAAATTTTAGTGATTGGCAATAATGGATTTAATGAGGTTATCAGAAATAAACTTGATGCATTGGAATTAAAAGTCAAGATGGAAGTAAAAAACTTAGGGGTAACTGTTGACTGTAACCTGAATTTTAAATCGTATATTCATCAGACCACTAGGGCAGCATTTTTTCAGTTAAGAAACATAGCAAAAGTTAGACATCATTGAAAGATGCTGAAAAATTAATTCACGTTTTTGTTTTCAGTCGACTAGATTACTGTAACGCACTCCTCTCAAGACTACCCAAAAAAGACATAAATCATTTGCAACGAGTGCAGAATACAGCTGCTAGAATCCTAACTAGGAAAAGAAAATCCGAACACATTTCTCCAGTTTTGATTTCACTACACTGGTTACCTGTGTCATTCAGAATTGACCTTAAAATACTGCTTATGGTTTATAAAGCCTTAAATAATATCATTCCATCTTATATATCGGAATGTCTGACACCCTATATTCCAAATTAGATTTAGATCCTCAAATGAGTGTGTCCTTAGAATTCCAAAAGCAAAACTTAAAAGAAGTGGTGAGGCGGCCTTCTGGTGTTATGCACCTAAAATCTGGAATAGCCTGCCAACAGGAATTCGCCAGGCTAATACAGTGGAGCACTTTAAAACACTGCTGAAAACACATTACTTTAACATGGCCTTCTCATAACTTCACTTTAATTTAATCCTGATACTCTGTATGTTCAATTCATTATAATAACTATTCATGGTGGCTCTAAAATCCGTACTAACCCCTACTCTCTCTTCTGTTTCTTTTTCCGGTTTCTTTGTGGTGGCAGTCTGCGCTAACCACCACCTACTCAAAGCATCATGATGCTCCAACATTGATGAACTAAAAGCCAGAAGTCTACGTGACCATCATCATCAAGTCCTTCCGTGAGAACCCTAAATACAAAGAGGACTGTTTCATTTATGTTAGGTAGAATGCCCAGAGGGGACTGTGCGGTCTCATGGTCTGGAATCCCTGCAGATTTTATTTTTTTCTCCAGCTGTCTGGAGTTTTTTTTTGTTTTTTCTGTCCTCCCTGGCCATCGGACCTTACTCTTATTCTATGTTAATTAATGTTCACTTTATTTTATTTTCTTACTGTGTCTTTTATTTTTCTATTCTTCATTATGTAAAGCACTTTGAGGTACATTTTTGGTATGAAAATGTGCTATATAAATAAATGTTGTTGTTATTGAATCAAATGTATTTAACTCAATGCCACAGAAAAAGATAAATGAAATATGTATATTACATAATATTAGAAATAGAAAAATACAGATCAACATTTAACAAATAATCTTCAGTAAAAAGATGCAGAGTCAGTGTCTCAGAAAGTGCACATATGAAAAGTGCTGCTAGTTTCTTCCATGCTGTATTCCTTTGGAGTGCCATGGAGGTATCACATGTCCCTCAGTTCAGATATGAGTCTCACATTATGAATTATACTAGTAACAGCACACTGCACAATTACACGTGACTTGAGCATTCATAGTTTTCATATTCTTTCTCTGTACATTTAGCATTTGTTTGCTCAGAGGTTGATGCGCTTGCTGCTTCCTGAGCAGCTCTTCTTTTCTCCACCCCAGCAGCTCGCTTCTTCTCTTCTTTCGTCAGCATCTTTTCACATTAAAACTGATTAAGTCAGTGTTTGTATTGCAATCACTTAGTACGTTTTCCTTAATTTTTCACTTAAGCTGGCACTTAAATCTTCAATCTGCCTCAAGAATGATTTAAGATATGAAGAGGTATGGGAAGTGACAGCGAAGGTGGTAGGGAATAAGAACGGCGCCCGTATGCATACACCGTATGGCCGCCCTGCTGGCTGCTGCCAAGAGTTGATTTTACAATAAAATAAAATAAAAATAAAAAGAGGAATAACCTTGGAGGTCAATTATCACCCTGAAAGCAGACAGTAGACGTCACGTAGTATATGTGTACCAAATTTCATGTCAATACTGTAGTTCAAACAATTTGCGAGCTACAGGTGATTTAAAATCCTGGACAGACAAACAGACAGCCCCAATAGCATATTATATAAGAAGATAAATCTTGTGCTCTACTATTAAAGTTCCACTACGATGAGACATTCTTTGTCAACATAGCCCTGCCTTTGACTAAGTACTTTATATTCTTTGGTGACTGTTAGATTATTTTAGTCAACATATATAATGAATGACTGGTATCAGCTTTTCTGCATTATCTGCGTAATTGGTAAATGGAGCAAAGAGACAATTAGGCTTCAGATTTGATTATGAACGTGTACCCCTCATTATCATTACTTACCTAGGGGTTTCACGGCCTTTTCATATGCTCAAAATAAATAATATTTACAATATAGACAAGTGACATTTATTTTGATCTAATGTAGGTTATCAATAATTTTACCTGAGGATTTACTGTTTCTTTGTGCTTTGCCTTTTTAAATCAAGAGGAATGTATAGTAGCACATCATTAATTGAGAGGGGGACGAGACATTTATTGGTGGCATGCCACCATTAATGGGCAATTAGACGGCCATCAACCGAGGAGAAACACAAGGCCAAAACAAGACTAGATGCAGGTTAGTTAAATTTGGAACAGATCTTGTTCCACTGTTCAATGAGCCAGCACTTAGACCTGAGTATTGTCTCCTCTTAGTATGTTTCTACGTAGTCTGGTCTCAGGTACACTGCAACTGTGTCAATTTCTATTAAGTTTGTATAACCCCACAAATGTAGCAAACATAACAATTCATTTATCCATTTTCTTAATCAATTTTGTCTAGTAGCAGCTCACAGAGGAATATGTTTAGAGAAACGTAACACTGTAAATGTGAGGATTCCTGAGAACTGTAGGATTAGTTTTTAAATGGTAAGAAATAATTATATAGTAAATGTTATGGCAAAGACTACAAAACTTCACCAGTTATACAAGTGTCTATTTTGGTCTGTCTGTCATTTGTCAAAAAATTAAATCACTTTTCCACTGCTAGATAACATGGAGAATGCATGTCTAACAAATCCTTGATGATCATGTATTTTAATTAAAAGTTTAAACTTATAGCTCTGCACAATAATAAAAGAAGATTTTAATTGACAGATTGACCCAGAGATAACTTGCTCTAGACAACTGAGACTAATAACGACTACATAAATTAATGTTTATTCAAACTAAAATTATCTTGTGAAAGATAAAATAAAACTTAGCTTCTTGAAAATATTTAGTTTTCTTTTCATCTCTGATTTCATTCAAAGTTGGCCCATTTTCTACAGCTGTATATTTTTGAAAATTTCAATCTGCGGATGTCATGATTTTCTTCCTCTTTAAAATATCATAAAAATGGATGCTGCTTTTATGAAAAGTGCTATGTATCTGTGCGTGCTATACGGTCTGGCCCAAAATAATTTATCACTGACATAAATGCTTATAGCATAGTGTGAGGGAATGTGCTTTGAAATGAGCTAGTGCACCACCCATAGCCTGAGGTTCCAGTCTTCCTGTCTGTCGCTGCCAAGATACACTCTGGCCCTGGTACTGAATGCATGTTTAAAAATCAAATGGATGAATTGATAATTAGTAGATTATGTTTTTACTTAAACATGATATCTTTTGCCAATGGTCACACTTCACATAATACTACAAAATTGTGAGTGAAACACTAATCTTTACCCATTCAAAGGTACTTAACATTGAGCCGTTATGTCTTTATTCCAGTTTAACTTGGTAGATAAGTATGTCCAGTACATCTGCCTCAATCACATACCACAAACATCAGTTGTGGTCTCTAGGGGGTGCTGTTGAGCCAAACCCATATGCTGCTTGTGAAGTAAAAATTGAAAAAACAAAATATCTATTCCTTTACACAAAAGTTTTACTGGATTGGTAAGTATGTCTGGTGCCATTTTAACAATTAGACACTACATATATTCTATATGCTATCTTACTACTGTTTCATTACTCATACTTTTCATTAAATGTTTATGGTATTTCCAAAAATGGTTTAAGCAAACTATGCATCTAATTTTTTTTACCTTTAGAATTCAATTACAACTTTTCCTGAATAAGTAGAATAATTTCTGCATCAATACCATTTTCTGTAGCTCCTGGAATCGCCATATCGACTGCTTTGGTAATAGCAGAATAGCAGAATGCCCCCAAATGATGTGACATCATTCAACCAATCGTATAAAGGTTAGCCCATGCATTTCCCAAGTATCTGAGACTGGGATAAAAATAGTGCAGGTATGTAATTCATGTTTCAAAACCTCTCCTGGTTAACATATTTGCTCTTGCTATTAAGGTATTTGATTTTTGATTATTGTTTTGAAATTGACAACTGATCATTTAGACTATGGTAACAACATTGGCGTGACTTTTTCACTACACCCTTTCCTCTGCATCTTTTTCATTAAAAATCTCACTGTCTCCTTCTTAGTCAATACAACTACTGCTTGATATGCATTATTCATGTTGAATTTCACATCATGCCCTTAACGTATGTATTCATTTAGAGTGGGCCCTGCATGAGAGAATACAGTATATATGTGTGTGGACTGAAGTGAACATCAGCACAGAAAAATTCACGTGTTAAATCAACTTGGCTGCTGCCAGCAATAAGAACAGCTCACAACAATCAGTCAGTAGTCTGTAATAATCACTCCACAATTTTATCAAATAACACCTGGACTACTACGAGTCCACATTCCCCACCCTAGGTAATCCTTTGGAATTAGCTGATGCATCTGCAATATATGTATGATCCACGAATCAGCATGCCTTATGTTTGCCAAGGGTTTCATTTGTTATTAGCTTAAGTAAAAGAATTTTGAATAGGGTAATGCAAAACATATTTTAGCACAATTTTACTTTAACGTCTGTGTGACATCTTTATGCCGATGTCACATTACATGACTTTTAGTTGTGGGTATATCAGATTTGCTGACCGCAGTTACTGATTGTGCTGCTGGACCATGTCAGTTTAAATGACTGAAAATTCCTAGGCATATCTACTTTAATGACCAAGTGCCAATCTCACAACACAGTCAAGGCCATCCATTTTTGTGACAGTTTCCTGGCAGAACTAACACTATTAAAAGGGTTAACAGCTACAATGCGTTCAGCTGCAATCTAAGCTCTTTTTTTTCTTACTTCCATTCTGTTGTGCAACATAAAACACAAAACATCAAACTGACAAGCTTCTCTTTTGTTTGCGAGGTCCAAATCCCCACATTCCTTATTCCTTGCCACTGTATTATATTCATTGTACTTCCAGATGATCATTCATTGGTTTTCAGCTCTCATGCACACAGAGTCCACCTCTTTGACTAAAGACAAATTCAGAGCGAATAAAGATTATTATAGTTAACAAAAAAAAATTTCATATTTGTTTTTTGAATAAATATTCCTGCTGCTAGTCTTTAACCCTTGTAACTTTTAACTCAAAAACAGAAAGTTATCCACCACGAGCCTCCTGCATATATTCATCCAGTGATCGGCAGCTGATGACAGAGGGCGGGTGTTGACGCAGCATGTGCGGTAACTGTGCAAACTGAATACGGGCTCATAAATCTTGTGACGAAGAAAGGGATTTACTATGTGATAACAGTGATAGTTCTTCAGGAGCTGATAGTGATAGCATGATAGATTCTAATTCAAATGTTAGTGGATCGTATCAAGTTGATGGTTTTGTTTTGAATGTGCTCAGCAACTTTCAAAGCTGCCATTCATTCACTAGATCTCTGGGGCTGAACAGAGAATTATTAGACACAGATAATCCCTTACAGAATTTCAGTCTGTCCATAAATGACAGTATGTTAGCTGTAATTTTGACTGAGCTCAAAATACACTATAGACAGCAGTGCATACTAAGCCAAATTCCAGGTTGTATTAGTCTGATGTCTGTTATGATGAGCTGACGCATTTCTTTGAGCTTCTTGTTTATCAAGATGTAATTCAAATACCTGAAGTCAGAATGTGCTGGTCAACTAAACGTTTACAGAAAGGACAGAAAACTCATGAGTGTGCAACGTTTCAGTTTATTTCTCTGGTGTCTATGTTTTTTTGACAATAATCCACCTGCCACTTTGCACAGTAGAAATAATTTTTGAAAATAAAACGAGACTGTCTAGGTCAACATACAAGATTGTTTGCTCAGTTGTTGCTGACCAGTCCCTTTGCTTTAAAAAGGTAATTTAACAATGAAGTGATACAAATCTTGTAAAATTCCTGAGTTTGTCAATATCTCTATTGAACTACAAGTGGGTAGATGAAGAGAGTCTGCTGAAAAACTAAACCTACTAACGTGTTTTTCTATTTATTATGTATTTATTAATTTGTCTTTCTTTAGTTTTACATTCACAGCTCAAAATACCTGATATTGTTAAAATAATCTGGTGGCAGAATTATGTTTTAAAAATAGATAGTTGAAATATCATACTCTTTTTGTTCTTAATATCAGCCATGTCATACATACTGCATATATATAGTATTGTTGCAATAGGCTGGCACCCTGTCCAGAAGTTTTTCCTGCTTTGCATCCAAAACTCCAGGTTTCTGAGCTGTGTAAGCAAGTTTAGAATATATATATATACAGTGGTGTGAAAAACTATTTGCCCCCTTCCTGATTTCTTATTCTTTTGCATGTTTGTCACACAAAATGTTTCTGATCATCAAACACATCTAACCATTAGTCAAATATAACACAAGTAAACACAAAATGCAGTTTTTAAATGATGGTTTTTATTATTTAGGGAGAAAAAAAAATCCAAACCTACATGGCCCTGTGTGAAAAAGTAATTGCCCCCTGAACCTAATAACTGGTTGGGCCACCCTTAGCAGCAATAACTGCAATCAAACGTTTGCGATAACTTGCAATGAGTCTTTTACAGCGCTCTGGAGGAATTTTGGCCCACTCATCTTTGCAGAATTGTTGTAATTCAGCTTTATTTGAGGGTTTTCTAGCATGAACCGCCTTTTTAAGGTCATGCCATAGCATCTCAATTGGATTCAGGTCAGGACTTTGACTAGGCCACTTCAAAGTCTTCATTTTGTTTTTCTTCAGCCATTCAGAGGTGGATTTGCTGGTGTGTTTTGGGTCATTGTCCTGTTGCAGCACCCAAGATCGCTTCAGCTTGAGTTGACGAACAGATGGCCGGACATTCTCCTTCAGGATTTTTTGGTAGACGGTAGAATTCATGGTTCCATCTATCACAGCAAGCCTTCCAGGTCCTGAAGCAGCAAAACAACCCCAGACCATCACACTACCACCACCATATTTTACTGTTGGTATGATGTTCTTTTTCTGAAATGCTGTGTTCCTTTTACGCCAGATGTAACGGGACATTTACCTTCCAAAAAGTTCAACTTTTGTCTCATCATTCCACAAGGTATTTTCCCAAAAGTCTTGGCAATCATTGAGATGTTTCTTAGCAAAATTGAGACAAGCCCTAATGTTCTTTTTGCTTAACAGTGGTTTGCGTCTTGGAAATCTGCCATGCAGGCCGTTTTTGCCCAGTCTCTTTCTTATGGTGGAGTCGTGAACACTGACCTTAATTGAGGCAAGTGAGGCCTGCAGTTCTTTAGACGTTGTCCTGGGGTCTTTTGTGACCTCTCGGATGAGTCGTCTCTGCGCTCTTGGGGTAATTTTGGTCGGCTGGCCACTCCTGGGAAGGTTCACCACTGTTCCATGTTTTTGTCATTTGTGGATAATGGCTCTCACTGTGGTTCGCTGGAGTCCCAAAGCTTTAGAAATGGCTTTATAACCTTTACCAGACTGATAGATCTCAATTACTTCTGTTCTCATTTGTTCCTGAATTTCTTTGGATCTTGGCATGATGTCTAGCTTTTGAGGTGCTTTTGGTCTACTTCTCTGTGTCAGGCAGCTCCTATTTAAGTGATTTCTTGATTGAAACAGGTGTGGCAGTAATCAGGCCTGGGGGTGGCTACGGAAATTGAACTCAGGTGTGATACACCACAGTTAGGTTATTTTTTAACAAGGGGGCAATTACTTTTTCACACAGGGCCATGTAGGTTTGGATTTTTTTTCTCCCTAAATAATAAAAACCATCATTTAAAACCTGCATTTTGTGTTTACTTGTGTTATATTTGACTAATGGTTACATGTGTTTGATGATCAGAAACATTTTGTGTGACAAACATGCAAAAGAATAAGAAATCAGGAAGGGGGCAAATAGTTTTTCACACCACTGTATATATATATATATATATATATATATATCTATTGTTCCTAATCTCAGATGCTGTTTCTGTCATTTTTGTGACTGTCCACACTTCTATTACCTGCTCTTACTCTGCTCAGTAAGGGTTTACTGTTCTTATACATGGGCTATTCAAAGTCTCACCACCCCAAATCTTGACACTACATGCTTGTTTTTCTTTGTTTCACTCAATACAGGTAAGGTGAGGTCGCACACTGATTCAAGCCTAAGAACCATGTTCTTCCTAAGCCCCCATGATTTTCATGATCACACCTGTCAGAACACAGTAGAAATTATTTTCTGATTTTTGATATATTTTCAGGCCTGCAGGTGGGAAAATTCTGTCCATAAATTGTATGTGCCTGAGATGAAATCAGAGATCAATATAGCTGTTAGAAAATAACTAAGCCCAATATGAGAGATTTTGGAATGCAATACTGAAGGCATTAATTGTAAGCACATTGTCTTGGAGCAGGAAATGTGTGCTGTAGACATTTAGAGAAAAAAAACCTACACACCTTAAAATTCACCTAAATTTCATCACAAATCGGCCCATTCTGAGCAAGAAAAGGAAAAGATGAAATATACCAACAGTCAGTGCACATTTGTTCAACATAAATGATATAGAAAATATTTTTAAAATAATAAAATTGTACAAATTTGTTCATATTTAGTATCTGGTTTTAATTATACTTGTTTATAACAGAGAAAAACAAAACCAGATAGTAAACCATGTAGTGTAGTAAGCTTTTAAACTCATATTATATCCAACCCCATTAAGTTTACAGTTATGTCTGATTGTGACATAAAACTAAACTCCATAGAAGCACTTTAACTGAAACTTCAGTCTTTCATGATTCTCAGCAACTTGTACACACAAACACTCTTAAACACATAATAACTGCTTAGAAGAAGGCATGCAACACTGCCAGTTTGTTGTAGTTCATGAGAATCGTATTTTTGATGCATATGCCACAATCCAGTGATGGTAGTGCAGTAGATAAAAGTTTGCTTGCAGCTACTGTAAGTATCAAAGTAGAAGAAAGTTATGTTTTTACAGTTTACTAATATGAAGTGTAAGAAAACTCTTGCCATGATGCAGCACTCTGAAAAACTGCATGGTCCCAAAGGAAAGGAAAGTCAGAAAATGAGTGTCATTCATTATGGCTTGTTATTATTGTGTTTAAATTTAGAATATGCAGTAAGTAGTTAAGGCTCATAAGCTTAGTATCCATAATTTAATGTGCATATTTCTTTTGAAAGAGTAAAGTCATATTGTGAATCAAGGACCTTATATAAATCCTAATGACAAAAAAGTGTGGAGTATTGCAATTCAGTGCATCACATTCAATAATTCAGTTCAGTTTATTTTTGTACAGTGCTTTTCACTAAGTACAGGTTCTGAGTGCTGTAACAAGTCCACAAGTAAAACATAATTACAACTTTATAACTTGCTTTACAAATTAATCAAATTAATTTGCTTCCTTTACTTACCATTCAGTCTTTCTTTGATATGTGACATATACAACATAAAGGGCACCTTTGTGTTTAGTATAAGGCTAAAACCAAGTCATGTTGGATTGATTTATTGATAAATCTTAAAAGGAAACAAAAGAATTGTGATTGTTGTGAGCTAAGGTTTCTACACAGAGATTTATTAAATCATGCACCAAATATTTTAAGGACAAGAACAAAGTCAAAGTCAAAATGAAAGAAAAGTCAAAACCAGTATATTCCTCTAAATATATTTTTGGTAATTTCTAAGCACAAGTATGTAGCCCAGTCTTTCCTTTAGGAAGTAAAGTTTAGATGCTGTTAAATTGTGCACCACCATATTTTATATTAGGTCCCTTGTGATGTCTCATGTGCCCTATTGCAACCATGTAGCATCATATTAGCTCAAAGTCTCAAAACGGAGGCACCCATAGCAACAAATACACAAATGGTGATGTAATACCGTCATCATAGTAATGATTAAATATAACAAAAATATTAAAACAAATTAATAACTCATTAAAAGAAACACAAATGCTTTAATTAACGATGTGTTCCTGATAGATGCTTACATGTTCTCCAAATAAAGAAAACAGCATGTGGTGTTTAAAAGCTCTGATAAGATCTGGCCCTAGAGTTCATTACAATGGACATTTGTAGAGCTCACCTGGCTTTGCTGTTCCGATCTTATCCTGTACAGTAATAATGAACATCTTCTGTACACCTTTCTTAACTTGCTTTATCAATAGAAATGCTGTAAACAATGTTAATGGGTGTTGGGTTTGAAATTTCTAATTATTTCATCAGTATTTGTATCATGCTCCCTCCTTTCCTTGACATTTTTCAAAATAGCTATGTGGCAGTTGACCATTTTGTTGTAACTTTAAAATTCTATTTAGAAATTTCAGAAAACACTATTGATGATATTACTGATAGGTTTTTTTTTGCATGAAAGATCCCCTTATTACCTCCATTGGGTTGGAAATACTAAACCAATTTGGGGATATATCCCATTTACATAGTCATTTTTGCCTTGACAAATCCTCTGCGACAACACGGTTATTGATATTATTGAACATTGTTGCCCAAATTTGAATTGCCATATATAGACAATTACAAAATATTCACTGCAATCAGTGCAAAAAAATCACACTTTTATTGACTAACATTGTTTCACTATGCGTGAGGAAGAAAATAGACAAATCTGAAAACTGTAGGTACTTCAGTTATTCCAGTTAGTTTAAAATGAATATAAACTCACTTGAAATGGCATCACAACGACTTTACTCCACTTGGAAAATGAAGTATACAATCAGCATCAATTTGACATGGAAAAATGAGAACATACATGATGGTGTTGTTTTCCTAAATGGCACCTCATTCAAGGCCAAGTCCCACATTACATCTGTACTTTCAGCACAAAAGTGAGTCAATATCTTCATCTAGCAAAACAAAAAATGCACACTGCTTCTTCTTACATTTGCATACATTAGTGGGTCTGCTGTGACTGTGCCACTGTTTTTGGTGTTCACTTAAGCTATATTAGGTTATCTGTGGTTTTTAGAGGTAGGGTGGTAGTCATGTGCTGTTAAGATGCCAAGCCGATTGGTTAATACTGAGAATAAAAGAATTCAGACACAACTTTGTATAGCCTGGGCACTTACAGTATTGAAAAATGCATAGCAGTTCAAAGGTACTAATACATGTGCCCAAATATAGCACAAAAAAGAAGTGTACTGGGAAACAGAAGAGATTTTCAGAGGAAAAAAGATGCATTAGCCTGCATCTCTTTCTCATAAATGCCCCCCACCCAAAAAGATTTTATTAATCATCAGTCCAACTGTAAGAGTTGAATTTGAATCCTGGTCCAATGTACGCCTAGCATATGTCTGAGTGTCATATTCTTCTGAGCTTAAGCTTTTCAGCTGATGCTGTTATTTTATTATTAATTATGATAAAATACATTGTTATATATTTTATATAACCCCTTAAGAGAAAATGATACATTTTATGGTGTAGTCATTTTTCTATATTTTGCTTAATACTAAGTTTCCTGTTTTTGTACCCAGGTGGACATAAAAAAATTTGACCATTGTTCCTTTCTTTGGAAAACAGGATAACCCTGCAGAAAATCACACATCTCCTAAAATTAGAATAAAAATAATACATTTAAAAAGTCAGTACACCCCAAGCTAACAGGATTATCAATCAACCTAGTTACCAGGGTAAAATTATGGTAATTTAAGGTATCAACGTTTGTCATGTCCTGTTAGCAACTGGATATAACCAATCATGTTAAAAGTTTTTTGATTATGTAATGAATTCCTTTTTTGAGTAGTGACAACAGACGCGTACCAACATCTTGTAGGCTGAGAATATGTGCTATGGGTATAGGCAATCATAAACAACATAAGATAGTTACAAAATGGTAGTAACTAACACAAAAAGGAGATGTTACAGTAATGCTGAAAATTATGCAACGATAAAACCATTTTTAAAAATTCCAAAATTCCAAAATTGAAGCTAGGAAGTTCTAGGATAGATACAGGATGTATTTTTATTATTATTTAAATAGAACAAATAGAATAGTTCAACATGCCTAGGTTTGAATTTCTGAGTGAGCCACACCTTCTGCCCAGTGGTGGAATGAGGAGGTACCCTTTCTTTTTTGTCTGCAAACATTTTAGTAGATGATTGCACTTTCAACAATTTCTTATGAATAATTCAACCACCCTCTACATAAATTGTTCAACAAATGAAACAGTGTTGGAAATTAGCAACAAATCCTGTGAATAAACCTAGCAATGTTTGAGACCTGTTCTGGTAGCAGATGTATACAGAACGAAATACTCTCAGCTCTGCCAGCAGACCTGGCCCGAATGAACTTGAATGTTACCGCCAAATCTGTTCCCTTCTCAGAACATGCAAACAGACATGCGGACACATTGATAAATTTTCACAGACGGCCATGGTTTTATGATACTTTGCTCGACTGCAACATTTTTGAGTTGATAGGCAGAAAACACTGTGTGCTGTGAAAAAGTTATTTTATAAATTGTAATGCTTTTTCAGGTGGGTAGTGTCTGATAACCATAACAAGCCTAAAATAAAAGCTTATGTTATAATTAAAGTGCATATGTGCTGCTTGTGTGAACACATTACAGATACATTTTACATCGTACGACAAACAATTCTAATTCACAAATATTCCTTTTACATATAATAATGGCAATTACTGTCATTGACCTTACATTATTTCCATGTGGGATAATAACCAGTAGCCTACCTATTTTTAACAAGGCACACTGCTTATAGCCTGTTTTTCACTGTGTCTTACAATTAAAAAAAGGCATGCACGTGCTGTCAGTAGTGGTCACTTCATTACTAAGAGGAGAAAAGGGCACTTGGGCCATTGATGAGGAAGCATCTGGGGCATGAACCACTATTGCTACCCCTTTATGCATGCCCCTGCTTCATTTTGAAGAATTTGATCTTGGCAGCTTGTTTCATACTTTCTGATATAGTGTAAATTTTTGACCACAGACAAGGATGGGGATGAACTGTATGTTGAAATGGAACATGAGATTAATTCAAAGATTTAGCTCCCATCGCACCAGTAGCATTCATTAGAGCGGTCTGAGTATTGCCACTGATAATCTGATAATCACGCCACAAACAAGTACATATAACACTGAAAATAAGTACCAGTGGTAAGCAACAGTGGCCTGGTCATCCTGTTTTCCTAGAACACTCACTACATATCACAGGACATCAGGTCATAAGCCCATAATAAAACACATATAGAAATGGAATTGAATACTTATCATATGAATAAAATATCTGTGCAGAAACTAAACATTGGCTTACTATACAGCATCTTATCTAGTTCTGGAAAAAATCCACATTGTTTTAACTGAATTCAATGTATATTTATTACCCAGATTTTTCTTTTCAGCACCTCAGCAATGTATTTCGAGAAGGGTAGTGGGGGGTGATGCCAGAGTCACATCCTTTGATCCAAAAAGGGGAGAACATCACCCTATGTTCGACAATCCAGAAATACTCTCTCTATATTCTATGCAACTCTAAAGGTACATATTAATCAAGACACAGGCACAACATCCAGTGCCTTCAGCTTTTCTGAAAGGACCTCATTTAAACCTGAAGCTCTGTGACTGAAAAGCTTTTTTAATTCCACAGTATGGTCAGCCACAGAAATGATCAAATTCAACTCCATATTTCCACTTCTGCCTTTGACCTTGCAAAACGTAAACATTAGGTGTTAATTATCAAGAACTACAAATTCTGTAAGAGCAGTGCTTACAAATGCAGTACAGAATACGAAAATTGGGAGCATATAGCAGAAGTATGTCACCTCAGCTGTTGCCTAAAATTATTTTCAATGTTTAAATCATTAATTTCTTCATTCTCACCTTGGCAGTTATTTGGGATAAATGATCTAAACTGCTCTATACCCTGAAGGTCTTTTGCAATCAGATACAGTACATGGGCTGTGGTCTAAGATAAATGATTCTTAATGTGAGTCAATGAATAACCTTTATCTCAAGATTCCATTCTTGACAGCTTAGCAGCTTTATATTCTGGTGTACACCATTTTAAACATACCAGAGAACATTACAAACATCTTTCTCATAAATATATTTGAAAAAAAAAATGGAATAATTACTTTAATAGTAAATGACAATTAATCAATAGTTTTATCATATGTTTGTCCAAGATTACAATCTAATTTAAAATTGTTTTTACTCACTGGTAAATGTTTCTGTTTTTAAGATTTATTTAAAGGAAAGAAGGACCAAAAAGTGAAGCACTGAACGTGTTATTACTTCTGTATATTTTGCAAAATTAGAAAACATTTTTAATAAGATGGTAATGTGTTATTTGAACAACACCTTGTGGCAATTATAACAACTTTCATAAAATGTTACTTTACATTTTGTAACATACTGTGTATTTAAACATTCATGGCATAATTGTTAATATCATTTTTATCATAATAGCACAAGTTTATTCTTTTATTTATTTTTTTGTTTGTTTATTTTTCAAATTTTGAGGTTGTAGTGACAAAACAAGTCAGCAGCAGTTATTTACTTTGTCATTAAATGTGTGCTATTACATACACGAGCAATAACTCAAAGGTGTTACACTATCTTAATATCAATGCTTTATATTATGCAGGATGTAGCACCATAAAGCAAACCAGTCGTGGTGTTAGTGTCTTTAAGAGTTTTACTAGTAATCAAAGAGTAAAAGCTAAATGAAAAAATAGAAAAAAAAACATTATATTTGGAAAGTTATTTTTTTATAATTTTAGCATTATTATAGAATGTTACTGATTATTTTAAAGCCTGTGATAAATGTGGTCTCCATCAGCAGTAATGCAAAGTTGTGTGAATTGTAATATGTTAATGAAAACAGACCTTTGCCCTGTTGTAATAATCACTACTTCATATGACTTTTCATACAATCTGCAATATATGCAAACACCTTTCTGGTACGGATAAAAGGGTTTCTTGTTTTCAGTGCATTGCTCTAAGCACCAGTAGTAACAAACTTCTTCACCATTTTCTAAATTGTTCTCTTTATAGCAGTGCTTGCAACTGGATATTGTTCCAAGAATCTCGCATGAAGACACTTCCACAAACATATAGCTCCACAATCTTATTTTGCATGAGACTAAACCAACTTGTACAATTATAATGTGTATCACACAGCAAGCATATTGTAGCAGCATTCATAATTTGTATTTGAATTTTAATGAAATCATCATAACACCATTTTGTTTAATTTTGTTAGGTGCATTCACATATATTGTGAAAAGCACTTACTCCGATTACGTTTCTCAGCTTACAGTGGATGGATTTTGTTTGAAATTTGGCACATTCTTTATGGAACACTTTCTGGACAGAACAATTTTCATTGAGATATACTGAATAGGTTAGGTTCTGTCATTGCTGATGTCCTAAAAACATTTGGCTATTCTAGTGACACAGCATCTAGAAATAAACTCCTCAGTTACTTGCCTTATTTTATTGATATCAAACATTAGTGTATGGCACTTAGTCCTGCTGCAAGTATCAAGCAGAAAATTGCGTTAATAACAGGGTAGTTTTTGGTTGATCATTGGGCTTAGAATAGCCTAGACTTTAGTTTTGCCAATTATGAAAGAGTGAAATTTCTAGAAGATTTATTTTGCTCAAATTCTTTTTCAGTGGGGTGTGTGTATTGTTCTATCCCACTGCCAAAAGGAATATTTTATGTTTTTTTTAAAATGCTTTAATATGTTCATATGTGTTGGCTGGGATTGGCTCCAGCAGACCCCCGTGACCCTGTAGTTAGGATATAGCGGGTTGGATAATAGATGGATGGATGTTTATATATATATATGCTTATCTACAACTGTTGTAATGTGAAATTTTGCATACAACTTGATAAATACTTTGTACGTCTTTATTTGTAACTTAGGCAAAGCAATGTAATATTAGTGTTACATTACTGATAGTAACAGCAATGGTTTGATAGTTTAAGAACCCCTCCCCCCCACCAGGACTAAGTCTCTTTGGATTTTACGACAGGATTTGGGGGATGTGCCTTAAACCAGTTTGGCAAGTGTTTCTCTGCTAAAGTCTTTCAACCCCCGCAAGAAAGCCAGCCTGCCTAACTGCCAAGCTTTACCTTAACATGTGGTCTTGGGGGGGGGTGGCAGGTGTTAAGATGTTCTATTCCCACATTGCTCTGAAGTATGGCTGTTTGGAACTGGCTTGTATCAGAAGCCTTTAAGTACCATGACATCCTATTGGCTCTAGGGGTTGGACAGAACATCTATAAATCTGCTTGCTTAACTTCACTCTTTCTCTCTCTCTTACTAACATCTGATGAAGGAGCATCTCTCTCTCTTACCAAACTGATGAACTGAAAGGACAACACAATGGAGAGCACAGCTCGGCAGCCATATTGAAACAGGCATGCAGCCTGTTGTGAAGAAAGCTGACCACAAATGATGCCTTAACTAGAGACATTTTAAGTAATTAACTAGTCTGTATGCCGCCTGAACTACACATCACCATTTATCAGGTTGTATGGTACATTTAAATGTACTTTGCATATTGTTATTATTTATGAATATTGCCAATAATACATTGTTTAAATTGTAACTTAACTCCTGCTTGTCTTTTACTACACCTAATTGCCTGAGGTTATAGATGTCGGAGGGAAAGTGGAGAGACGTTGCAGACTTACCACTGTTTTTTAAGGTACTAGCAAAATACCCGCGCTTCGCAGCAGAGAAGTAGTGTGATAAAGAAGTAATGAAAAAGAAAAGGAAATATATAAAAGGATATACACATATACATATACACACATATATATATATACACACACATACATCCACATATATATATATATATATATATATATATATATATAT
>JANRMT010062842.1:4481755-4514817 GCA_026402145.1 Polypterus bichir lapradei | reverse complement strand
ATATATATATATATATATATATATATATATATATATCTCCACATATATGCACACATACATATATATACCCTTTGGGGTGCGAGCAGCTGTTGCTGGTGGTGCCAGAATCCATCGAGGAAGAAAAATGAAAAACATTATTTGTACAAAATCTTAATTTATGTATCCATTCCTAAATAATTAAATGGGCAGGCTATTTCGTATCAGTGCAATACGCTACTTGTTAAAACGGATGACTCCTCCTCTTACATGCACTTAGTGCTGTGTGGGTATTATGAACTATCGTATCTGTTCAAGTTTTATTTAAATTTTAAATATAAGTAATTTTTATTTAGTCAACAGAAATATGTTTGGTAGGAATGTAAGTTAAATTTAGTCATCATTGCATAAATTTTTCTTCACCATAGAAATTTAAAGACTAAATTCAACTTACATTCCTACCAAAGTTAATTTCTGTTGACTAAATAGAACCTACTTATATCCAAATAGAACTTGAAAAGATATATTTTTTTAATCTGATTGCGCATTTTAGATCGAGTCGACGTGGACTACATCGAGCCCGCCTGCTATTGTGCTGTCGCCTGCCTGCCTCAATAAGTCACTGTCACTTCGCTCTTACTTTTTTACCGTTCATTTAATCATGGCTAGTTGCGAAAAAATTTGAAAATGAAAGGAGGATTACACTGAGTATGGCTTTACCAAAACAATTATTGATGGCGAATAAAGTATCCATTATTCATAAAGCTTCAATTGGTGATGTGTTTTTCTGCGTTAACCTCATATTTTTTCATACTTCTTCTCAAACCAAAGGGGTACAAAATCGGCATCGTCCGTCACAGGGGGTGCGAGGGTAAAATGAATCGGGAAGCGCTAATATATATGTATGTGTGTGTGTGTGTATATATATATATATATATATATATATATATGTTGAAATAGTTTTACTGTCAAATAATGCAAAGAGTGTGCGACACGTGTTTCGCCCTAATTCTGGGCTCATCAGGCGTACACACTCACTGCACCCCCTCTCGGGAATCGAACCTCGGACATCAGTGCTAGAGGCAAAGCCCCTTTGTGTTACGCCACGGTGTGTGGTTCATTTATTTGACAGTATGTAGATCGGGATATATATATATATAAGATAACTCCTGCAGCCACAATAAATGCCTTTATTGAATAAACAAACCGGGGTGAGTAAGTTCCTTTCTACTGCAGCCACAGCCGCAACACACATAAAAAACATCAATAATAACTCATAAACTTGCAATATTATTTAGGAAAATCGCAACATTTTACTCACCAAAAATTCCGATTATTTGTAAACAAAAACCATCCTCCTCTCTTTCCTCAAAAACAGTTCAATTACTCTGTTGTACGGATTATCCGTGTGCTTCAGTTCCATCAAAAAGTCCCTTTCTATCGCCATCAAAGCTAATGCTGAAAGTCGAACCTGCCCTGTCGTATTTGTGGCATAAGTTTTAATTCGCTTTAGGGCTGAAAATGTCAGCTCGACAGAAGCAGTGTACACGGGAATGGTCACCGCCAAATATACCAATGTGAACAGCTGCCCCATGCTCTCATTCAGATTTTTCTGATGAAGGAAGTCTAGGAGATCAGTGGAAGATTTTCCTGCAAAATCATCCATGGCATACATTACAGTCAGTTCTGTTTTTAGCCGAGACAGATCAAAAACCGCTCTGTGGCTCTTGTGTTAAACTGACGAAGGCTGCATGCGTGAAATTTTTCTTGTATTCCCGAAACTTCTGGGACTCGAGGAGCGTGACAAACATCAGGTTTTCTTGGTCTTGAAATCTGGTCTGTGTCTGGCAAATAATATTTTCCAGAATCCTGCCATGGAGTTGGCCGTAGTGCACGCGAGGATCTTGCGCTCGGAGCGTTTGCGGTGCGTTCAGTGGCCTTGTAGAGTTCCTCATATCGGCTTCTATCCAATCAATGGGTCTGAATATGGTGACGTTGCCGTACGCCTGCTAGAGGGCCCTACTGACACCAACTCAAAATCTGATTGGTTGAAGCAACAGGTTAATCGACATTTATTCTGTGTTAGAGTGCCTGCACAACGGATTGTGAAGGCCTCTCTGCCTGGCAACAAATGATGGCTGAAATGTGATTGGTTAAATGCTTTAATATGAAAATACATGCCTGGAAGCAGCACAACCATCGGAAAAGCTATGAAAGGAAGCGGACAGACTATTTGGAATTATTTAATAAGTATTCATGGACAAAATATAATTAACATCAGTTTGTGATTCAGATATTTTTACTTATGAATAGGCTAAGCCTTGACCCGCGAATATTTACCTTATATGGGCAGGCACTCAATCACGTGGGAGGCGTGATGAAGCAAGACACAACTCCGCCTCCCACGGCCATCGAGCTGCAACCTATTACAGTATATGGACAAAAATAGGTTTCAGTTATGACCATTACGCGTAGAATTTCGAAATGAAACCTGCCCAACTTTTGTAAGTAAGCTGTAAGGAATGAGCCTGCCAAATTTCAGCCTTCTACCTACACGGGAAGTTGGAGAATTAGTGATGAGTGAGTGAGTGAGTGAGTGAGTGAGTGAGTGAGTCAGTCAGTCAGTCAGTCAGTCAGTCAGTCAGTCAGTCAGGGCTTTGACTTTTATTAGTATAGATAAAGTGCACAAAGCACCCTTCACTCCACAATACTCAATAAATAAAAACTCAATAATCAAATAAACAATCCTCCAATCTCCCAGATGCTTAGCCACCCTGCCTTCAACTCAGCTCATCTGTCTGGGATCTCCCACAGTCCTTTATAGTCCTCGATCCGAAGGTGCTTCTGAGCCCTCAGTCCATGTGATTATCCACCACTTCCAGGTCAGGTAAAAACTTCTCTTTTTCTTCAGCCCGGAAGTATATAATTTCTTCCGTTCCTGTGACTTGGAAATACTTCCAGGCTATACGGAAAATATAAATCCCTGGGCCTCCCTGCAGCGACTCCTGGTGGCCCCCATGGTATCCAGCAGGGCTGTGTATTATAATTCCACTGTCCATGATTCCCTGCTGGCATTCGGGGCACCTCTATGCTGCAAGGAGGGCTCCATCTGGCGGCCTGGGGGTATTGGCCGGGATGAATGGCTGGCCATATCTCACAGGACATAATGGATGTCTTTTGTTTGCGTAGATAACTGGCTTATTAGCTGATTTAGATTTTCAAGAGCCATTCTTTTGGAAGTATGTCCTGAGTTGGCCCTGGCATTAGAATGATAAACTGCTCGAAATCGGACTCTACTTATTCATATGCAGTTTTTAATAGCAGTTTGCTGTCTGCCAACAGGCACTTATAAGAAGGAACTGGCCAACATGTCAGGAAAATCTCAGCCTAAGATTCAGCTACATCGTGCCCATTGTGCTGAAGCCATAAATGCCTGATGAGGTGCTACATTAAGTTTCCTTCCAGATTGGCTGTACATAGGAAAGGAAATTTTCAGCAGTATCCGGTTTTCCTAACCAAATCATGGCAATTGTTTGCACTCATATTACAAAAAAGGCACCTACAAGAATGGTGTTTCTTTTGTTAACTGTAAGCAGTGAGCTTGTTGACGGTTGTGAACGTGATGGCTGGCATCATTGTAAAGTAACTGGCTGAATCTGCAGTTTTGCATACCGCCTACAATTTTCATTATAACAGCAATCATGTCATTACATGTGCCAGGTGATAGTGGCTACCCGCTCAGATGGTAGCACCTTATGCCTTTCCCTAACCCCCAGAGCACAGAGTAGAGGTGCTATAATGCTGTGCAGAGCATGCCACAGTACTCCTCAAAAGCAACTGGCGGCGGCTGGATGTGCCAGGTGGAAGTCTGCTCTACAAATTAATGATGGTCTACAGCATCGTGAATGCCTGTGTACGAGGTTTGTAGTCCATAATTGGTTTTCTCAGGGTGGAAGTGGGAGGGGTTTGTGGTGCATTTAGTGCGTACAGTTACAACATAACTATGATTTATAAAGGTAAATTGCAAAGAAATGTTCATACACCAGGTTTTATAAATCAAATTTTTTAACGCATTTTTCTTTTTTATGGCATTTCACACTCAAATTCATGCTTTATAAATAAGACCTCAGGAATTTATAGACTTTCAAATCTTGGTATTATTTTGGAGAATTTAGGTAGCAGAATTGGTAAACGTTTTGGGTTGAATGCCCTATTCTTATCATGATTGTTCTAATATTTTAAAGTTTACTAAATTAAATACTAAATCTTGTGACTTCACAGAATTTTCATTAATAAAAAATGTAAAAACTTTTTTTTCTTCAAATGTAGCGCAAAAGAAAGCTGTGACAATGACTAATAAAAACTTTAGTCTGTTTCTTTGGAATGAGCAGAATTTCAAGTCTACAATACATATCCTTTCTTGCTATATGAGACTGATATGTTACTTTGATATTCACAAGAAATTATTTCTTTTCCCTTTAGCAGGGACAGAATGAATAATGAATTCTTTGAAAAATGATTTGAAGAATAACAAATTCATAAAAGCAATGTGTAAAATCATCCTTGATGAATGTAAATCTATGGTATTAGAACAGTGTAGTGGCTATTGTTTACTTTTATTTCAGATTAATGGTTAAACCCTTTTTTTGAAAAATAAGGAAATTTACCGGTCATACCTGGCCAGGTGGCCAAAAACAAAAAAAATCAGTAACAATAAAGAATAGTTGATTAAGAAGTCATTGTGAGGATTTAGCATTTCAGTATTCTTTAACAGATATGCCTCACATTCATCATTATATGTGGCGATAAATTTCCTGAAATTCTAGCATTTCATTTTGTGTAAAACTAAACCAATTCCTCAGTGCAGCACTGAAAAAATAATAAAGAAATTACATACAAAGACAGACAGAGAAGGTGATAGTAAAAGGCCACTTCATTTATTCAGGATAATGTGATAAAAATAGTTGACGGCTGATATAAAGCTGAAAAAAGTAAGTTAGAAATAAATAAGAATGAAAAGTGTTTATTAAGTATGACATTGAATAGAGTATGAGCAGAAGTAGTTGAGATTAAAATAGAAATGGGGAAAGGAGAGAAAAGAAAATGGTTGTAGACCAGAGTGGGCACAATCAAAAATTAAACCATGATGTTTTCATGGAGAATGGAGATCACACATTTTATTATACAGAAAGCCAATACTGAACAACAGCAAACAATGTTAAAACATCCATCTTAATCGTGTAGCATAATCCACACAATAATTACCTTGTCGCATGTTTACAATTTCCAAATACTTCTGGATAATCAGAGTATTGCAGGAATGTGATATACAATGAAACCTGATCAACATGTGGAGTTGAAGACAGGACTCTTGACCAATGAATGTGGAAGGGGGTTCAAATTTTAACCAATGAAATTGGAGGGGAGAGAGGTGGATTTTCAGTTCAAAAGCTTGATCTTGGGTGGAGTATTCCTTTAAAGGTGATGAACAGTGACCTCTTTCACCAAAGTGACTCCTACTTTAGAACCATTGCTTCTTTAGTAGCTTGTGAAATCCTTCTGCACTGCATTTGAATAAATGTTTCTGAATAATTATTATTGTTATGGGAAAAAAATTAAATCTGTTTTCAAAGAAGTGATTCACAGAGACCAGATGAAAAGGCAGAATGACTTTTTATTTGCACATAGATATGCAGAAATGTCTCAGTCCATGGAGTGAAAAATAAAAAAAAAATTTCATTTTAGACTTTTCTGTTGCCATTACCTTATCTAATACATCACATCATCTGACTCTTAATATACTGAATTCTGTCATCTTAGCTAATCAACTACACCCACCAGTAACTTCACATACATGTCAATTCTTCCATTACTACGGGTCTTCCCTATTGATCTTATTATTGCTTCATAATAGGAGTGTTTCTCACTAGTTTGTTCTCACTTTTTAAGTGGTGCTTATTACTCATTTACTTCATTTTAACCTTAGCAACTCTCTCGGGGGATTCTCTAGCTGAGGCAAAGCCCTCAGGTGTTTAAGCTTTAAACTGTGTTTAGTTAACCCTTTAGTTACCTTCAGTTCTTTTCTTTCTTTTAATAATCCATTCTTACAACTTCATTTAAGTATAAGCTTGTATTAAATTGTAAACATTATCATGTATTGATTAAAAATATTTGGGGGTGGGGATCGATCTGTTCTTAATTTTTTTCTCTTTGTAAAAACTTGATTGCTTTGTATGGATTGTAATAAAATTAATAAAAAAATAAAATTAAAAAAAAAAAACATTTGATTAAAATTCAACATTATATAAATGTTGATTACATTACAATCTAACTGGGTAAAAAAAAAAATAAAAATGATTATTTTTCATGACTAATAGATCAAAGATTTTATATTTGAACAGGAAACATTGAGCACTTTAACACTACATGGAGGTTGGTTAGACAACTAAGTGGTGGTCATATCCATAGTCTACATACACAGTAAAACTCATTTATTAAAGCAAAATCTAAATCTAGTTTGAGGGCAAATAATAGTCAACACAAGAAATTCTGATTTTCTTTTGTAGTGTGCAGAGTCAAAACTGTGCCATTCTAGAGTTGGCTAGCTGCACGGACAAAACTGAGAAAGGCACCTACTGGTGTGTAAGATAAAAACTGACAGATGTGGTTGGGCATCAACCCTGACAAAACAGGCCGGTAGCTGATAATTAAATGACATTAGAGCAGATATTGAGACAAAGAAAGGAAATGTCAGCTGCTTGGTGGTCCTCCTGGCTGGACAACAGCGTAAGATCTTTGCTGCATGAGCAAACGACAATAAATCAGTTGCTGGAGAGTTGACTGGCTGCTGACTGATAGACAGTCAGGAACTCAGGAACATGTAGACAGCTTTTAGGAATGTTGATTTTTGGGAAGTGTGATCTATTAGCCCTTGAGCTCTAACCTATCTGCAAAATTGCAGAATCTAAACACAGTATCAGTATACTGCTGCTGGATTATGTGAATTTCCCCTTGAGATTAATAAAGTATCTATCTATCTATCTATCTATCACAGTCTTAAATAATAATGTCATTACCTTTACCCTAGGTCTTCAGTAAACTCTGTGGATCATAAACTGGTGTGTTTGTCTGGGAAGAAGCAATTTGTTTTTTGCTGCAACTTTCCAGAAACACAAAAAGGGAAGAGAGCTTATTCTAAAATAACAAGAAAGCAACCTGAAAGCCTTTACTAGCCATTTCACTCGCTCATTATCGAGCAATCATCCACTCTCAATCTATTAGGAACCTTTTAGGAATTTACCCTCAGAGATTCAACCAGATAATAATACATTCAATTCAGAAGTGAAAACATCATATTTCTGCTTTACAACAGGAGTAATGGCAGCATGCTAAAAACTTCACTGTAACAACATTCATAATAATTAATAATTATTATAAGATGGCCAATGCAAACGCAGGGATTTGATTACCAGTATATTACATTTAATTGTTGAAAATATTTTTTATTGTTTTGCTTGCTGTTAAAATAATAAACAGCTGATCACAATACTATAGGTTAAAAAAAAAAAAAAAAAACACAAGCAGACTCAGGAGCAAGAGAGCTGCTGCTGAGCTCAATGTTTTTGACTGGAGTCAAAAAAAACCAAAACAAAATAGCAAAACAAATGGAAATAAAAGTCTTGGTGGAATCACTGTGCCATCCAGAGACCCAGTTTTTATGCTAAAACAAAACAGAACAAAAGATGGCCTCTCTTTGAAACAAACACAGAAAGCACAAAAATGTTCCACAAATAACAAACACAAGAGCCTAATCTTGTTCAAAAGGTTTATTTTTGGACACTGAATAAGTGGAATAATTTTACATATCTTTCACATGACTAAGAAAAATATTATAAATGTTAAAGACCGGTTTTGCTTTGGCTAAACTTCAGATAGTTGGAGTAATTGCTAAAAGTAGTAGTTGGGCATTTACAGATGTTGCCTTGGTATACAATGAGATTTTTACTTATTTTAAATCAAATGATCTCACAAATGTCAGAACTCTAAACAATTTTTGAATGGCAGATCCCAAAATCTAGAACCATGCTAGCAAATTTAGTTGTAAAATATAGATTTTTGTTATCTGTATGTAATATTAAATTTGTAAAAATAAAATACTGTTTTTTTGTTAAGAAAGTACTATTAAGTGAATAATAATGTAATAAAATATTTTTTTATTGATCCATAGTACTTGCATAGCAAGCATGTCCAATGTCCCATATTCTTGTGTTGGCAAAATGCATATTCCTAATAGATAATATGGGTATAGAATTATCATATGCTTCAGAGATCCACAATCTGTACTAATCCCCGCTATTCTCTGCTGTCTTTACCGTTCTTCCGTGGTGGCAATCTGCGCCACAACCTGATCTAGGCACCTTGCAGCCCCCGAGATGATGGAATGAAGGTGCACGTCTCTTCTGTCCACGAGACCAACTTCATCAAATCTTATCATGTAAATCATGAAAACTAAGAGGTTTAATTTAGGAACATTTATGTTAGGTAGAATGCCCAGTGGGGGCTGGATGGTCTTTTGGCTTTGGAACCCCTGCAGAGTTTGTTTTTTTCTCCAGCCTAACTGGAGTTTATTTATTTATTTATTTTCTTTTATTCTTTCTGTCATCTCAGCCAATAGACTTTACCTTATTTTGTTGTTACATTTTCTTTAATATTATTGCCTTATCCAGATTTTTTCTTTTCTTGTAACCTTCTCTTTATCATATTGCAAAAGCACTTTGAGCTACATTGTTGTATGTTGCTATATAAATAAATGTTGTTGTTGCATTGGTTATAATTTCTCTATTTTAAATTAATTTATGTTGCAAGCATGACTAGCAAAAAAAAAAAAAACAAATTAGGGTGTGTGAAGAGTTTCCTCTCTCACAAATATGGCACCAGACAAACAGCCATTTCATTGGGTGGAAAGAAGCACAGCAGTTTGCTTTTTTTTTTTTGCCTTCTATGATATTTTGCTTTTTCTCTGAAATAATGATTTCCTTGTGTATTCTTGGTTTAAATTAAAGTAAAACCAGTATATTTTCAACTTGAAGCTTTTTGGAATTTCTGTAAATGTGTATGGGGCACTGCATAGTGCAGGCACAGGTATCGTATTTGACAAATGAGCCACTAGACAGTGTTTTTCTCTGTTACCAGAAAAAAGGGAAAATTAACCTTGCTGTTGCCTACTCTCTGCTGTCACCACACATACCTCTAGTATAAATAAATAATTGTTTCACTTCACTTCACTACTCACCCTTTTCTCTCAGTTATTTTCAGTCAGTTTTCTCTTTCTCCTCTCTTTGTACAATTTGGGTCTCAGGTATCAAAGCCTTGACACTAGAATTACAGGTTGTACAGTGAAAAAGATGAATTTCAATTTATGAACAAACTTGGAAAACATGCACATAAACTCTTTAACTGTTTTGTAGCTAGGAAGTGGCGATATACAATTTTTAAGTAATACAAACAAAATTGTATTAATAAAATAAAAAATACAGTTTATTCATAACACAAGGATTATAGGAATATACTATACTATATGCATGTATGATGCAGGACAATAAACAACACAACATATTTTAGCTAACTTGGTTTTCTTTTTCCCTTTCACTTGTAAAGGTAACACACTGTATGAACTGCACTATATTTACATTTTCTAATTACTACCTAAAGAATTTCACATGTAAACATTATTTATACTGAACTAGCTTTTAAATGCTTTTTTAAGATTTCAGGTCTATTAGACAATTAATTCAGTAAAACTTTTCTTGTTTACATGTTTCGCAGAGTTAAGATTTTCTCCTTACAGTTCACTGTGTGTGTGTGTGTGTGTGTGTGTGTGTTTGTGTACGTCAAATACAAGTTCAAGTCGCTGCTTAGCTGGCCCCAGCAGTTGTGACCCAGATGAGGTGGTTTGGACATGTTGTAAGAATACCTCTTGGGCAACTAAGCCCAACTGTTCCACCTAGTGGAGACCCTGCAGTAGACCCAGGACACACTAGAAGGATTATATTTCTCATCTGTCTTGGGAAGGTCTGGGAATTCCCCAGGAAGAGCTGGAACCATGAACTGGGAACAGAGTATTCTGGGTTGACCTGCTTGGCCTACCGCCACCACAGCCCTCACTAGGAATACGATAAGAAGATGAGATGAGATGAGATTAGCTTTTTAAATCAAATCTACAAATTGTCACAGTTGACATTTTTTGTTGAGTTTTCAGCAATATGGATTTGTCACTCTAGCACACCAGTGCACAAAGCTTTTATTTACAAATTCTCCCAAAAAACAGCAGAACAAAACATTTACATAAGACATATGTCCCATGTTTAGGGTTAAATCTCATTAAACCCATTCTTTCCCCAAGGAATTCCCTATATATCTTCATCTCTACTCTGTCAGGGCAAACTATTTTTTATTAATTACTTTACTCCTACTTTTATCCTACTTTAATAAGAAAACAAATTTCCTTTCAGCACTTAAGAACTAATACAGTTTTATTGTATCTAGATATTTAAATAACTATAAACTACAAGAATTTTACATTTTTTATAAATCAGTGTCTTTTCCCTAGGCAACTAATGGTTTATCCCATTTATGCACGGTCACAAAGGGGCCACCTCTGTACTGGCATGTGAAAAGCCAGCCTCAGCTCTAAGCCCTGCTTTGGACCCAAGAGTGCACATGTGTAAGGGGACTGTGCAGAGCAAAGCAAATAACCCAAAAGTGTGAATAGGTCCACTATAAATGATATGTACATGTTTTATTACTGTATTGTGCTGAGACGATTAAGAGTTGAACATATTCAAAAAATATACAAATACATGACATGGAATTGAAACAACATTCAAGTTGAAATTGTAATATTTAAAAAGAACAAGTATGCTAATGTTACCTATATCTAACATGCGCACCTGTTGATATACAGCAAATTTAGGAAATCATCATTAATTTGGGTATAGTTAGTGACAGAATTCTCTGTCACACAAATATTGTACATGTGATAGAAAACATGCACCAAAAGGTTGATGATGATAAAAAAACTGGAAAATGATATGTAATCTTCATTTTAAGAAGCACACAAAAGAATATACCAAGAGGACTGTCAATAACCCGGTTAACTAAGCTTAAAATGAGAGGCAAAATACATAGTCAAGGAACATGACAAGTCAAGAACAGTCTTTAGCAAAATAGATTTAAAATTAAAAAAAATGTGAGGTAAGTCCTAATGAAATTCAAAAGCTTTGATACTGGCAATATTGCATCAACATCTTTTAACGCTGTTATGTATTGCTAAGACTTATTTTGGGTTGTAGCTTCAGCACATAGTTAATTATGCAGCAAATTAGCCTTGAGACATTGCGCCAAAAGAGCACTGGGATAAGTTATTTATCAGGCAGCAGTACTCATAATATTCTCATTATGGTCAGCTAATGTACCCCACAAATAAAAATACCGCAACCTTTTTTTATTTAAAGCTTACAGGGTGGAAGGCTAAATTATTGATTAAGTCCTTACATCACACATGCTGCTACAAATCTGTGATGTCACCCTGTACTCGCAAAGCAATATGGGATGCTAGAAAAACTACGTTTGTCTAAACCTATTGCAAGGCGAATTTACAGGGAAATAATCAGCGAACAAGGTCACTGTCAAATACAACATATTCGCTGTGAAAACACTTTGCCAATTAACATTAGTGATGAGGATGTGAATAGAGGTTTGTAATTTACTGTTGTTTATTCTCATGCATTTTTTTTCTAGATGTTAACTTCAAATTTCATGATTATTCTCTGAATTTTATCCAAAACTAAAAAGCAGTAGTTTATTATTATCATTCAATCATTTTTAATCATATAATTATTATTACTATATTATAACTATATTCCTTTATATTATAATTATAACGCACTGGTGAGGCTTCACCTAGTGCACTGTGTGCAGAATGAGAGGTAGACTGAAGGAGTTGAACCATTTGAGTTTAGGTAACAGTAAATTAAGAGGTAACCTGATTGAAGTTTTAAAAATTATGAAAGAATTAGTAGAGCTGGGCCAGTCTATTACTTTAAAATGAGTCCAACAACAACATGGCAGCAGAGCTGGAAACTTGATATGAATAAATTTTGGAGAAATGAAAGGTTCTATATAAATAAAATGTAGCATTATTATTATAAACATTAGAAAGTTTTCTTCATAATAAGAAACACAGACACAGGGAAATTACCAAATAGTTTCATAAAGAGTAGTATGTTATAGACCAACGAAACTCAACTTGATATAATTTTTAAAAATGGGAATGGCAAGCTTGGTTAGGCTGAATAGTCTGTTTTCTTAACATTTTCTTAATTCTCTAATCTTCATAATATAACTGATCACTAACGTCACTTGTCGATCACCCCTTCGAGTGCTATAACTCCTCCAGCAAATGGTAAAATATTTACAGTATATCTTTTACCCTTTTTCCCTGTTATATAGAAAAAGCAAATGTGATAAAAGATATTTGAATGACTTTATATTATGGTTACTATCCTGACCAGATTTACAGGTAATTCTAGATATTCATACCTTCCATCAAATGAACTTTATACTGTAAGTCATTGAATCATTCAACAACTTCATATACTGCCTTTGTTCTCACTATATCACAGGAAGTTTTGACAGCTATGTACCAAATATCAAATACCAAATACTGTATAGGAATCAGATTGTAGTTATCTGTATTTTCTGTACTCTCGTAATATTAGAATATAGTAGGTTGGATAATGGATGGATGGATAATATTAGAATACAGTGCTTCATAAAATGGCAATTGTTGCAGTATATCAAATGAACTATGCATATACAGTATATATACCACATATATCAATCAGACAATAAACAAGTTAGTTTGAAATGTCCAGTGGTAAAGTTTAAGTCAATGTTTATGAACTTATGAAGAATATGGAGTACTGTAGATATGTCATCTGCCAAAGAAAGAAAGCAATAAAGAAGATCTAAAAGTAAGTCATTTATAAAAATAACATCATCTTAAATGTGTCTATTGGAAAAAATGCAAGAATGTTTGCTCAAATTAGATAGATAGATAGATAGATAGATAGATACTTTATTAATCCCAAGGGGAAATTCACATAATCCAGCAGCAGTATACTGATACAAAGAAACAATATTAAATTAAATAGTAATAAAAATGAAAAAAGTTAGCATTTACTCCCCCGGGTGGAATTGAAGAGTCGCATAGTCTGGGGGAGGAACGATCTCCTCAGTCTGTCAGTGGAGCAGGATAGTGACAAAAGTCTGTCACTGAAGCTACTCCTCTGCCTGGAGATGACACTGTTCAGTGGATGCAGTGGATTATTCATGATTGACAGGAGTTTGCTTAGTGCCCGTTGCTCTGCCACAGATGTTAAACTGTCCAACTTTACTCCTACAATAGAGCCTGCCTTCCTCACCAGTTTGTCCAGGCATGAGGCGTCTTTCATCTTTATGCTGCCACCCCAGCACACCACCGCGTAGAAGAGGGCACTCGCCACAACCGTCTGGTAGAACATCTGCAGCATCTTACTGCAGATGTTGAACGATGCCAACCTTCTCAGAAAGTATAGTCTGCTCTGACCTTTCTTACATAGAGCATCAGTATTGGCAGTCCAGTCCAATTTGTCATCCAGCTGCACTCCCAGGTATTTATAGGTCTGCACCCTCTGCACACAGTCACCTCTGATGATCACAGGGTCCATGAGGGGCCTGGGCCTCCTAAAATCCACCACCAGTTCCTTGGTTTTGCTGGTGTTAAGATGTAAGTGGTTTGAGTCGCACCATTTAACAAAGTCTTTGATTAGCTTCCTGTACTCCTCCTCCTGCCCACTCCTGATGCAGCCCACAATAGCAGTGTCATCAGCGAACTTTTGCACGTGACAGGACTCTGAGTCATATTGGAAGTCTGATGTATATAGATTGAACAGGACCGGAGAAAGTACAGTCCCCTGCGGTGCCCCTGTATTGCTGAACACAATGTCAGACCTGCAGTTCCCAAGACGCACATATTGAGGTCTGTCTGTAAGATAGTCCACAATCCATGCCACCAGGTGTGAGTCTACTCCCATCTCAGTCAGCTTGTCTCTAAGGAGCAGAGGTTGGATGGTGTTGAAGGCGCTAGAGAAGTCCAAAAACATAATTCTTACAGCACCACTGCCTCTGTCCAGGTGGGAGAGGGATCGGTGTAGCATATAGATGATGGCATCCTCCGCTCCCACCTTCTCCTGGTATGCGAACTGCAGAGGGTCGAGGGCGTGGCGGACCTGTGGCCTCAGGTGGTGAAGCAGCAGCCGCTCCATGGTCTTCATCAGATGTGACGTCAGAGCAACAGGCCGGAAGTCATTCAGCTCACTAGGTCGTGATACCTTTGGGACAGGGGTGATACAAGATGTTTTCCAAAGCCTTGGGACTCTCCCCTGTTCCAGGCTCAGGTTGAAGATGCGCTGTAGAGGACTCCCCAGTTCCAACGCACAGGCCTTCAGCAGTCGTGGCGATACACCATCTGGACCCGCTGCTTTGCTGGCACGAAGTCTTTTCAACTCTCTGCTCACATGGGCTGCTGTAATTGTGGGTGGGGATGTCTCACCTATGCTGGTACCAGCAGAAGGATGATAAACTGAAGAATTATAAACTGAGGTCTTTTAATTTTTTGAGATAATATAATTATGTCTCACAAGCCTACTTAATATTTTAGTACTTTTTTACTGATGTCAATTCCTTTTTACTTTCAAGTAAAGTAAAAATAATCTACTTTCTTTTTCAAAGACTTAACAAAAAACTACATATTTCTATACATAAAAATTTCTTACGTGAACTACGCCATATGATGACAAAACCAGTCTAATTATAAGCATTTATTTTGCAGTCTGAAATGAAAGCTTTTTGTGCTGTCATATTTTTACATTATAACCACCCAGTAAGACAGTTTTCTTAGGGCAATCTGAGACTTCAAACCTTATTGTTCTGACAGTTTTCTTTTAGTATTTGCCTGTAGAACGTCATGAAGTGGATGCCACAAGCCTCTTTTGAATATTAAGTAACAAAAAGAAACAAAGATTAATAACCAGAGTGATCTTATAATTAGGCCTTGTTACGATCTGTCCAGAAATTCTAATAATTCTATTACTGTCATTGTCTTCTTTTCAGGAGAGGCGAAATTGTGGTCCACTTTCTATATCAAACTGACACACTTGTACACATGCAACCAATTACTTTGTGAATCTTCTGAATAATTACAACATTATTATTGGGTTCTAAGGTGATCTGTTAGCAGCTTGGCAAATATGCATAAGTAAAAAATATTAACTTGTTTTGCTGTTGTTTGTTACAATAGGTTTTGTCAGCAAATTGCACTGGTAATTGCTAAAATTATATTAGTTATTATCATATTTGATTATAACAAGATGATGGATTTAGTAATGAGATGTCTTCAATGCTTACATAACAGATGGCACCTTTTTAAGGGCATTTTAATTAAAAAAAAAAACTAGGTTAGGTAATAAAATATAGCCCAGTCCTTGAAATATTAGAGCATTTTACAAGGAATGAAATCTTGTTTTTATGATATTAAAACAAAAAATACAATGTATTGTACACAACTTATGATTCTGCAAGAATATGTATTTAAAAGAAAGTTAATCTGCAAAAACTGGATATGAATTCTTTTCTGGTAGGTACACAATAATAAAATATAATAACCTTGACTATTAACAAGACATAGGTTTTCTTGATCTTGTCATTTTATTTCACACATTACACTGCCTCTTCATTTCATGAATATTAGAATGTCCTGAGCTATATTTTCAGCTGCAGCTGTCTATATGAAGAGCTTGCAGACACTCTCAACTTCACCAGTCTGATCAAATTAATGAGGTTTCAGTTTCTTCATACTAAATCACAGGAAACCTGTAGAAGACAATTACCATGACAGTACATCAAATCTAATAAAGAGGAAGAAATCTGAAAAAAATATTTTCTTTATTGTTTAATCATTTTAAAGTTACAGAAAATGTCCAATAGCACCTACAATAACAGTTTAATTGAGAACAGACACAATATTATTGCATTTTATTCTTTCTAATGCAATATAACAAAACTGTCTAACAAAGACACTTGTATAAATAACTTAATTTTGGCTTTGCTTTAGATGAAACCCAGCAGAAAATCACTAAAATGAAAGTCAGGAATGGCAAAAAGTTAATACAAGTTGTCATTAAAAGATTGTAAACGTAGTTCCTTCCAACCTCTCTTTTCTCTTTACTTAGTGAGAAGTCAAGTAAAATGAAACCTTTTATTGGCTAACTAAAAAAGATTACAATATGCAAGTTTTTGAGGCAACTCGGGCCCCTTCTTCAGGCAAGATGTAATACAGAAACTGGATTTCCCTGTGTTTATATAGACACCAGGACAGATACAACATTCATAAATCTTTAAGTGAGACATTGTCTCGTAAATGTGTCAATAATCCCAAAAAGCAAGCAGCCTGCTATACCATCCCCCCTACCACCGTAGAAACTGCAAAATCCTCTCCCAAATGAAGCCTTGTTTATCAGTGAGTCAGGTACCTAGGCTAAAAAAATATATTGTTATTCAGAACACATGCATTTCACGTGTGTTCCGTGTCCACAAAGATCTGTGTAAGTGTAGGATGACAGAAATGTTGAACACATACTTAAAAGACAAACTTTTTCCATGTTTTAGTACTAACGACAAAATGTAGACATGAAGTGTATAATGTGTGAAGACTGAAGTCAAAATATCAATTAAACACTTTCACAAAAGATACAAGTATAACACAACAAATGCACTTTTTTTCCAAGACTATAACCAAAGAAAAAGAAATCAGGTTAGTGTTGCTTGTTGTCCTGACTTCTCAAGTAGTATACTGGTTAGAGCTGCTGACTCCAATTCAGAAGGTTCTGGGTTCGAGACTTAATGTCTCCCAAAATAAATGTTTTGAGTAGTGAGCTGTTCTTATTGTTACTATTATACAATAAAAGCATACATTTGATTTGAGTCTATAACATGCGGTGTAAATGTATGGTACTTGTAAAGGTTAGCGTTTTTTTTTATTCACTTTTATTCTCTCAAGTCGTGTTCACGCTCGCCCTGATCTGACACGGCTGTTTTCAAATAAAGACACGCTATAACAGAGGTGAACTCAGATCGGAGAAAGAGAACAGAAGCCCTCCCCGCAAGAAACATCCACTCACATATAAGAACAACGCAGCTGCACCAGGCGTAAAGGCGAAAGATGGCACCGTTTGGATGCAGGACGAAGTCCGGCGTAATCCTGCCAATCACCTGTCCATCAAAGAAACAGCATGGCTTCAAAAGATTTTGTTGGACAGTGTGGCGGGCGGGACGCCCCTTCTACACATGTTCCGGGGGAGCAACCATGAACTACTCAATACCTCCCCCAGGACACTTGGTGGCAGCCTCCCTGGCTGATGATGGTGCCTCAGTTTTCCGCAGGGCTCCATGGGAAATGGAGTCCTCCACAGCCCTGCTGGGATCAGGGTTGGCCGTCAGGGGGAGCTGCATGGGTCCAGGAGCCCTATTGGGCAAGTCTTCAGCCCCACCCGGAAGTGCAATTGGAACCAGGTGGTCAAGCACCTGGAACACTTCCGGGTGGGCTATAAAAGGGGCCAGCCACCACCGCTCAATGGCCAGAGTCGGGAGGAGAGGACAAAGCTTCAAGGGAGGAGTGGTGTTTGCCCGAAGGGTGTGTGTTGGTTTGCTTGTGCTTATTGTGGAACTATGTTGTGGCTGGGGGGTTCATGGGGAGGACGTGCCCTCCAGCTGAAGAAAATAAAAGTCTTGTGTTTATTTTTTACATGTCTCCGTGTCAGTCTGTGTCGGGTCAGTGCCAATATAGCACCTTTGTTACAACAGTTACAGTGGTGTGAAGAACTATTTGCCCCCTTCCTGATTTCTTATTCTTTTGCATGTTTGTCACACAAAATGTTTCTGATCATCAAACACATGTAACCATTAGTCAAATATAACACAAGTAAACACAAAATGCAGTTTTTAAATGATGGTTTTTATTATTTAGGGAGAAAAAAAAATCCAAACCTACATCATTTAAAAACTGCATTTTGTGTTTACTTGTGTTATATTTGACTAATGGTTACATGTGTTTGATGATCAGAAACATTTTGTGTGACAAACATGCAAAAGAATAAGAAATCAGGAAGGGGGCAAATAGTTCTTCACACCACTGTATCTTATCTCTTGCTTAATGAATCTTAGCCCAAAGAGGTCTATTAATTTGTGACATTTAAGATGTCTCGCGTAAAGGTTTTCCAGTGTTGTATCTATCCTGGTGTCTATATAAACACAAGGAGCTCCAGTTTCTGTATTACATCTTGCCTGAAGAAGGGGCCTGAGTTGCCTCAAAAGCTTGCATATTGTAATCTTTTTTAGTTAGCCAATAAAAGGTGTCATTTTACTTGACTTCTCACTAAGTAAAGAGAAAAGAGAGGTTGGAAGGAACTACGTTTACAATCTTTTAATGACAAATTGTGTTAACTTTTTGCCATTCCTGACTTTCATTTTACTGATTTTCTGCTGGTTTTCATCTAAAGCAAAGCCAAAATTAAGTTATTTAAAGCTTGCATATTGTAATCTTTTTAGTTAGCCAATAAAAGGTGTCATTTTACTTGACTTCTAACTACTTTCATAATGGCTAACATAGTTAAACACCCTAGTACTTTTAACTTAGTAAATTTTCATTGTCTGTTTCTTGCCATTGAGCTATTTGGTTCAAAAGCGTGACATTATGTTCCACTCTGGTGTTGTTGGTAAATAACTTTATGCCAAAATTTCTCCTTCACTGACATGTGACATGAAAGCTGCCTCCATCGATAACCTTAATGTCTGAATGTGGGTAGACTTCCTCCAGCTCAATCTGAACAAAACTGAAATGGCTCATGTAGTTATTACCTGTACAACTATAAAAGCTTTTCAGTAATCCTTGGTTTTAACCATATTTTTCTATTTTCTGTGACTGTGAAGTTGTAATTCACGGTTGCCTGATCTCTGAATTCCAAATATCTGATGCAATAAAACTTGTCTGATTGTGTACAAGGGGGTACCACCGTGGTGCAGTGGTAGCGCTGCTGCCTTACAGTAAGGAGACAAGGATTCGTGTCTCAGGTCTGTTGCCTAAACTCTCAGGAGTTTGTATGTTCTCCCTGTGTCTACATGGGTTTCCTCTGGATGCTTGGGTCTCGCACAATAGTCCAAAGATATGCAGGTTAGGTTTATTGGAGATACTAAATTGGCCCTAGTGTGCTTTTGGGGTATGTGTGTGTTTCTCCTGCGATGGACTAGCACCTTGTCCAAGTTTTGTTCCTGCCTTGTGCACAGTGCTAGCTTGGGTAGGCTTCAGCACCCCCCATGACTCTATTCAGGACTAAGCAGGTTAGAAGATGAATAACTGACTGATTATATATAAGTCGATCTACCATTTCAAATGTATGACGTGAGCAACTGATGTACCAGTTGATTTGATTTACATGAAAGATCATTTATTGCAAAAGCATCCTGTGGGATGCAGAGAAAGCTATTAACTTTATGAGAGAACCAGGGAATGATGGAAGTGTTGTTTACATCCTACAAAAAGATCCAACCAATTCTGCTGTTGTTCAGCACTCATCACTGAAGGGAAAATTTGTGCTGGGTACATAAGATGAAAAGAAACCTTTATTTGTTACATTATTGTCCAATAAAGCTACAAAAAAATGAGAAAAAAGAAAGAAGGAAATCTGACAAAAACTCGCAGTCACAGATAACAGAGACACATAAATCACTGAAAGCCTACGGATGAATTTAAGGTACATAAAAAGGATGTCTTTATTTTGAAGGTCCAAAGAAAACCTTCAACCAAAGACATGCCTGGCCATTCACATAAGGAACTGAGATGTACAGCATTACAAGTTAAAAAAAAAGTAAACCAGTTTGTTCCATTGAGCTTTCTTGGTTAGTCAATAGTTAAGTTGCCACACCATCTCAATCTATATACTTTTTAAAAAGTTTCCCCTTTAACTACATGATTTGGTAGTTTGTTGAAGATTCTGGTTCCAAAGACTGTTTTTGTGATGAAATGCTTCCAGGGTGCTATCTTTATTGTACTTCTGCTGCCCTTTAGTATATGATTAAGAATATTGTGACAGATAACCGGGGCCCATGCCTGGCCGGGATGCCCCTTCACCACATCTGCCAGGGGGACAAGGATGGGAAGCCCAGTATCTCCCCCTAGACACTAGATGGCAGCTTTCCTGGGTTGCAGCGGTGCCTCAGACTCCCCCAGGGCTTCATGGGAGTTGGAGTTCTGTGCAGTTCCGTGGGGTTCCGCAGGCGCCGCTAGGGGGTGCTACAACAGGAGCAGGTGGCCCCTTTTGGGCACAGGTTTCGCCTTACATGGAAGTGTAGCCGGATGTTGGCAATCAACCAACTGGAGCACTTCCGGGTACCCAATAAAAGGGAGCCAGCAACCACCACTCAGCGGCCAGAGTCGGGTGGAGGAGGACAAGGTTGCCTGGGAGGAGTGGTGGTGCCAAAAGAAGAGTGTGTGGACTTGTGCTGTTTAATTGAACTGTGCTTGGGACTGTGTTGCGGCTGAGGGATTACAGGGAAGACGTGCCCTCCAGCTGAAGAATAATACAGTTTATTTTATTTTACACGCGCCTCCGTGTCCAATCTGCATCGGGTCGGGCGCTTTATAGTGTCTTCTTACAGTATAATGAAAAGAACTTCTGATAAATTAAATTTCAGAATTTTATTGACCCGAATTAGGTCCTCAGCCAGCCTTAAGACTAAAAGAGGTTTAAACAATTTGACCTGATTTGAACAGATCTCTTTTGATATTTGGAGATCTGAAAGATCTCATCCAATTTCTTTTGCTTTTAAAATGTTTGCTTTTGTAAATATCAGTATTGCCTTACTCTTTGAAACAAACGTTTGAAGTTGCTTTTACCACAACTAAAGACGTAGGGCTTGGCATATCAGAGAGAAAGATAAAGTCTGGCTGAAAACCCAAGACAGAGCTTGCTTAAACAAACCTTCCCATTACAATTCTGGATTTGATAAGTATGAGGCCAATAGTTGAACCATTTCTTTGACGAGGTAGTTCAATCCCGGAACAGGCTAGTGAAAAAAAATGTTTTCAGTTAGAGAAGACTACCCGACTGACAGGTGCTCATAGGAAGTGGTCCAACAATGTCTAATCCCACCCTCTCAAAGGGGACATCTAAAATAGGCATCGGTACAAGGAGTGCCCTGGTGGGTCTGTATGCGGAAACTATTTGACAGTCGGGACAGGCCTTACAAAATTGCTCTACATCCCGACCCGTATTCACCCCATAAAAGCGTATTGAAATGTGTTTCCTAGTCTTTTCAGCACCGAGGTGACCCCCCAAAACGTGACTGTGAGCAATTTGTAAAACCTTCTCCCTATGCTCACTTGGTACTACCAACTGTTCAATATGTCCATCACTCATGCAATCAGAAATCACTGAAACAGAAAACCATCCTTGCTTAAAAAATGTGGTGTTTTAAAATTCAGGTCCTCTCTCTCCAGATAATAAGAGTCATTTGCAATGTGGGCTTGTCTGAATGCAAAATCCAAGTTGTTATCGGCTCATTGTAGGCAAGCAAACTCCGTCTGGCTGGCAGTCTCTGCTTCCTCCGTGTTTGACGCAGAATCACACTCGCCTCCCACTGCTACCGTGTCCAATGCAGCATCACACTCACCTCCCACTGCTATTTCGTTTTTGTCCAGATTCGTATTGAGTGTCTGGTCTGGAGAGGCTGTTGCTGCATGTGACAGCATGGAAAAGTTTGCCAGCTGTCCCGCGTCTTCACTTGAGGATTCGTTCCCCAGCTCACTGGATAACTTCGGTTCAATTTCAAATCCCTTTCCTTGACTGACATTGTCTGCGGTGAGCCCCTATCTATCTACTATGGGGGAAGGCGCTCTGCAGGTGGCCAAGACCTGTAGGAAGAGGGCATTCCTTTTTCCTAATAAGAGTTGCGAGGGTGAGGTGTCTGATATGGCAGTCCAAACCTTAAAGTTCTTCCCTTTAAATTTCAGAGGGAGTAATATAGTCTCATGTTGTAATGTCCTCATGGTGGATGTTCACTTTGTTTGTAGTCTTATAAGGGGTCTGCCGGAGCAAGTCACAGCAGACTACACAGAAGTTGCTACCAGAGTCCAACAGTGCTGACAATTTCCGTCCGGTCAACGTAATAGAGACCTTAAAATTGTCCTCCTTTTAACATCTTGGGGGAAAGTTGCAAGCCACATACCTGGGCCAGTCCGATAGCCATTGTTTGCACAGGTGGGAGGTGGTATTTTGGATCCAGATGTCCTAGTTGATCACGGCTAAAGCAGCTGCATTCAGTCCACACTATGGTGCTCACACTATGGCATCTTCTACCCATGGCACTAGCGACCCTGAAGGTCTGTGCAGGCTGGATCGAAATCATGGTCAAGCCTGGGTAGCCCTGTTGTTTCCAGGTGGCTTTTGCACCCTCTAGTCTGCAAGTCAGATCCAGCAGCAAGTGCATGTTGTTCCTTAGCATTTCATCACAAAGGCTCTCGTCTATCCTTGACAGGACTGCATCAATATGCCACAGACGAAACTGGCACCACTTGGCCACCGGGCTCACAGCCTTGCAGAGGAGGATCTGTTGCTTCAGGAAGTCATAATCGTCAAGCTTTTTGTGAGGGAGATTCCCTATGGCTTGGAGGGCTTCTCTGGTTGAAAACGGGGCCAAAATAGCTGCCCAGACTCCCCTGTCCCAGTGCATCAATGTTGCTATACATTCAATGACACAGCAGTCAATCTGGGTTTTGACCAGGTTAGTTGCCAAGTAATAATGTTCCCTGCATTTACTGTATAATGTTCCTTGCATCACCCATTGACAACTGGTGGTTATAGCACGACCGGCTTGGATTTGTTTCCACGGCAAGCCACTGAAGTGCTGTGTACCTGTGGTTGCCCTGGCAATGGATAAGCAGTCTTCCACATACGTGGCTGTCATGCTTCGGGTCCCTCTTCGGTATGTCGTCCCATTGGGGGGAGGATCTCAAAAGAGTTTAGAAATCTCACAATACACAGAGGTAGTGATTTGCCAGTACTTAAAAAGTCCATGCCAGCCTATATCAAACTCACTGCAGTGTAATAAACTAAGCAAATTAGGTGGCACGTCTTCTGTGGTTCAACTGTACATAATTCTGTGTTTAGTGTTATTTATTGTGATTATGATTAATATTAGATTTAAGCTTAAACTATTTTTGAGCCTCATGCTTTATTTTGGTTATTGTGTCTACAAGGAACATTGCACAATTAAGAACTTCATTGTACATTGTAAATGTGACATTAAAAAGACATTGGCCTTGAGTCGGAGTGAAGGCTTTTCTTGAGCACTCAACTAGTGAGAGTTAGTAAGGCTTGCTTATTGTTTACTTTGACCCTGGAGGGCAGAGAGATGTGTATAATCTTCATTGTTTTGTTATTTTGTTCCTCCTATTCTTTTCAATTCCCTGTATTACTAATTTGATTAATGAACCATCTCTGTTCACTTCTGGATTCCCATGCATTGTTCTGGTTTCTTAGTGTAGACTTAGAAAAGCCTTTGTGTGGTCAATATAATGTATCTATACCTATAATGTATCTATTTAACTCATCATATTTCATATACAGTATACAAGCTATTCAAAGAGCTGAAGCAAATAAATTAAATCTGATATAAGAATGACCCCCAAGCTATTTTTAATAACCCAATCCATATAGGAGGTTATCCTATCTCATTTCTAGGCTGTGTGGAGTGTAGCTTCATTACCCTTGGTGATATTTTTGACAGTTCAAAGCTCAAAATGTTTAAATTGCTGAGATCCACATTTCCTATTCCATTGTCCTGTTTTTACTTTCACCTCCAGTGTGTTATCAGGACTTTTGTGGTATTTCTCTGCCTTCTCTACTTTCCTCTCACTGTCTTTGACTTTTTCTCATTCTTTTTACACAAGGCTGTCTTCAAGTCTATGTCCATTTAGTTACTTTGGGAGCAGGATCTGTTACTGTCTTTTCCTCTTAATTGAGACCCAACTTTTAAGAATTTCAGTTTTGCCTCTAGAAATCCCAATCATCAGCGTACACAATTCAAATTGTGCATCACCTGTATTTCATTCCCTGTAAACATTTTGCTATGGGTCTTTCTAATGATTCATTTTGTTCCCCTTCTTATTTCCTGGATGGCTGTTTGTTTATTGAATGGATATTTTCATGGTTATGTTGGATTAACTGTAACTTGAATTTGCATATTTTCTTAATAAAAATTTGACATCAAAAAGAAATCTTATAAGTGTCAGACAAGTGGGGGCACTGGTATAATGAAGAGCTGGCACTAGGAGGCACAATCAGCTTTTAGCTCTGCAGTCAGTGACTAGCTTTAATGATAGCGTATCAAGCACAAGCAAGAGAAACTTTGCAATGGGTACTACTGGAGTTTTGAAGTTGGCCAGATCATCAGAGTGTGGTTCACTCCTGTCTTTTGGTCTGCATGTTAACCAACTCAGCCTTTAGTCTGTGTGCTGGAATCTAAGGCCGGCATCACACCTTTCAACTTTTCCAGTGAGCAGTGAGACATCTTCAGCAAGTCAATCATTGACCTCTATGACTCAACATTACAAAATCAAAAAAGGATCACTTTTGACCCTAGTCATAGGGGCGGGCTCTTTCGTGTATAAGTTAACAACCAATGAGTGCTCATCTGGAAGTACAATGTTTACAATGCAATCACAAGACAAGAAGGAAAGGAAGTGTTTTGGACTGCACAAACATAAGATATGCATGGCTGTCCTTTGTCTCATGTTTGTTGTATCATGACAGACTGGAAAAGGGAAAAGACAGGCAGCCTCCACTGATGTCAGTCAGCACGTTAATTGGCTGCCAAGCTTGTGATAGTTGTTGTGCAAATGGAAATTTGAAACTGTGCTGTAAAGTCATGAGGGAGTCAAGTAATCAGTGATCTGAAGTTCTTAGTAGTGTAATCTGTCATCCTGAAGGGAACAACATGCAGCAGCTGTAGTTGTTAAATATGGCATGCTTCCCAGTTCAGAGTTGTGTAGTGTGTTATAGGGGTGTTAAAACCAAAATGATCAAGGGGAATGCATTCTCTAAAAGTGTAATAAGTGTAAAGATTCATTTGCAACACTTTGGTTAGTAAAAAAGTGTAACTGGGTGCCCAAATTTCATTTCTTAATTAGAACACACTTCTAGTTGTTAGTGGCACACGTAATACAGTCGGAAGGCTATCTCAGTTCTCTGTCTGCCGTGCCAGAAATTACTAATAATCAAGTTTTTCTCCTCAGTAAAATTTTCAAGAAGCTTATTGCAGTCATAGCATTTAGTGCACAGGAGTCACATAAGCCTTCACACTTTTGCTTCGCTTCATTTCATCTGTCTTGCTTATTAAGATTTTTCTCTTCCTTTTTTCTTAGCCAGATGGCAATTAACAATGAGGTGTAAACAACAAGGGAACCCGTGGTGGAGCAGTTAATTTGATAACATTTGCACCTTCATGTTCAAAGTTAATTTGCCATTTGTAACAAGCACATAGGAATTGTTTTTGTGCTTCAAATCTCAGTAACAAATAGAGAAGCATAAAAAGTTACATTAGAGGGGAGAAATAGTGCATAAGAGTAGTACTGATTTAATATATTTAAACAAAGTATTTTCTTAATGATGAAGCACTACTCTGGCTCTTTCATCCAAAATAATGTGAATGAGGTAAAACTATAAAAAAGAGAATGTATTAAATAACTGGATACTAAGAAGGAAAGAACAAAGAGAGAGCACAAATTAATAAATAGATCTGCAGCCTCCAAGCGTCTGAAAAGCAGGTTGCAAAACTATGTCAGGTGTGGCCAGCAAAACTCTTGTCTTCAAAATGTGACATAAAACAAATATAAACATACCTTATAACACTATCCCCCAATTAACCTCTTTCTTTTTCCATTTGCTCTTCCAGGTTCAGCTTTGACCCTAAAATACTTCCCAACTGAATGTTCAGTAGGGCTGTGGGTTCGTGGTGGCATAAACCAAACCCAGGGGTCACTTTCAGCGTATCCCCATAATCACTTCCAGGATCAAAAATAGTCCCACTGTTCCAACAATAGGGTCATCAGTCACACAGGGAACTGCTATTTGTGTCTTGTTACCTCTGGATGTGGTGTCGTCAAACGTGATCAAAAATAAATTTATTCTTTTAAACTTGGTCAACTACTACTATCCATTGTAAGCAAGATAGAGAGGCCCTAAGCCTGAATCAGGTACTAGACTTGCTCTGATTGACTGGTACTTGTGTAACCTGTTTAATGCTAATTGTATAACACACATACAGTATGTACAAAAGTATTTATTTTTATGCCTTATTGCCAGCAGCAATTGTGAAGCTTGACTACCACAGCATGCATAAATGTTACCAATAATGCACCCTTGTAGTTAGACCAGTTTAGTAGCAGATCACATTTACACCTTACACAGACATTTCTCACTCTGTTTTTATTAGAGACCCTTGTCTTTTGCAGTGATGATTAACACAGCTTATTTTCCCCAAGTACATCCTCTGTTTTTTCTCTCTCCTTCCTTTGGCTGTGAAGGACCCTGGCCCTGACCTCTGCCAGACTTTCCTGACAGCAACCATTGGACAACCTATCACATATAAGAAGGAATATATAACAGTGCACTGTTTTTTCCCTGGACATGTTGCAAGGAGGAATCAGTAGGGCCCTTGTCACCAAATATTAGGGAGATTATCTAATATCTTAATGTGGACAGTAAATTAAATAACAAAAAATGTACATCTGCGTTTTAGACATTTCATTCATAGGTATATAACACTTTCCAAAACAGTGGACAAAAAAGGATTTAATTTAATTCTGGCTTGTGAGTTATGATTAAAGTTGACAGGTACAGTATATTTACAAAAGTAAGCATTGTGGAATGATCAGCCCAGCTACAGACAGAGACGCAGGCCCACAATATCCAGAATAGACACTTTTCTTTTTGTTCTGCACACAACACAGTGCACCAACAGCCACAATACAGCTCAGTCCTTTTCTTTACTTTTACTTTTCTTCTCCATTACTGCTGCCTCCTCTCCTCTTCTCTCCCACAAGCTCTGTCCTCTGCCTCCCGACTCCAGCTGCTCGAATAGAGCGAGGCGGTCCATTTTATAGTTCCTCTTTGATGACCTTCAAGCAGCACTTTCTGGTGTGGCGGAAGTGCTGCAGTCCATGGCTTAGTAACCATCTGGGCTCCCCCTGGCGGTGGCAACCAGGGTGGCTGTCCTCTCGTGTCCTGGGGGAGGTATTGTCCTTCTCCCGGTCCTTCAATCCTCCAGGTGTACCGGCTGGGCAGGATCCCCAGGCATCTGCCACAGCATATTTACCTTCTCATAGTTCTAGATTATTTTATTTGCAATTAAAAGAAAGTACCAGGAACAATGTAAAATGCTGAGTGCTGCTGAATATCTCATTGTCTGAAAGTACTCAGTATTAGTGAGTCAGAGAGAGGATGTGCAGCATTGTTCATAATGATGCCCCAGCCATGGTGGTAGGAATCCAATCACATTATCCAAGAGAACACATGTGTTCTGAGCACATCTTTGAAGTTGTCTATGTGTCGCACCTGATAGAAAAAGTAGGGAATGGAAGGGAGTTGACACAAGATTATGCACTCCACCAGTCTTTTTATATTCAGAATGAACCCCTTTTGGAATATGGATGTTAATGTTCTTCCAAACTGCACTAAACTGCATTCAAACTTCCATGTTGCCTTCTTGTAAGCTTTAGGATGGTTTTTAGAGGTATGCTTTAACACTAGAATTACCAGAGCCTACGAAAAAACTTGTAGATCCGTCCCACCTTAAAATGCTTCACACCTCTCCGTCAGCGTCTTTTGTCTTCTAAATATGTGGATAAGCAGCAAACAGCAAGTAGACTATTATCACATCCCCCCACCCCGCACAGTTGTCTCAGCTCAAGTCTGTTTACCTGTGTGTCAGTTGCTTAGAGTTGTATAGAGTGAGAAGTCAAGCAAAATGACACCTTTTATAAATACTATATCGTTATTTGGAACACTTGCATTTCATGTGTGTTCTTTGTCTACAGCAATCTATGTATATATAATATATAACAGATCTAATGTTATTTACCTATTTACCGCGTAAAGTCATGAGTGCAGAGCTTCCCATGTACATATACAAAGTACAGCGATGGCAAAAGTACATTCTTGATCCAATGTAGAACCCTCGTATGTAAATAAATAACTCAAGGTAAACAGGTAAATAACATTAGATCTGGCTTTTATGCAAGTAAAATATAAAGGTTAATGTTTTGGGCACATGCGTCGTCCTTTGTATGAAAGAGCCAGATCACGAGTGCAGAGCTTACCATGTACATATACAAAGTACAGCGATGGCAAAAGTGCATTCTTGATCTGATGTAGAATCGTTGTCATGATTTGAGCTTACATCTGTTATAGCGCGTCCATGTGAAAACAGCAGTGTCAAATGCATTTTTCTATGGGGAGTTGGGATCGTGAACACGGCTGAGAAAATAACAGAATAAAAAAAACAAAGCTAACCTTTAGAAGTATCTTAAATTACACCGGCTGTTACAGACTGGAATCAAATATAAGTTTTTATTCTAAAATAGTAAGAACATGAGCAGCTCAGTTCTCAAAACAGACTCGCCCAGGATCGAACCCGTGAAGCTTTGATTACCAGTCAATGGCTGATACCGTTGCGCAACCGAAGCTGTGATAGCAAATGCATGTCACTGTCGCAGGTAAATGTGGATTGTTTTTCTAGTTATATTTTTGAATAAAAGTGCATTTGTTCTGTTATATTTGTACCTTTTGTGAAAGTGTTTCTTTGATATTTGGAATTCAGGCTTCACACATTATATACTTCATGTCTACATTTTGTCAATTATTACCAAAACATGATGTGTGATTCCAGTATCTTTTATGTATATAATATATAGTGTTTGTCCACCAATATAAATTGACCTCTCTGGTGAAATTTATAATATATTTTTTACCATAAATTCTTTATAGCTGTTGTAGGTGTTACTGCTATCCATTTTTTAAACTCCATTTTTCCATTACTCCATTGTGGGTTGCTAATGGTTTATACTTACTGTATGGTGAATAAAACTACATGACTTACACCTGAATGGCTAGCGTTGGGCACCAGGATACCATTCCCTTTGATCCAGTGTACTCAACCACTCTCTGATAAAATATTTTCCCATTTCACTTTGACATTTAGTTTCATATTATAAACATTTGTCATACTGTTGGTGGTTGTAATTATTCTAGTTAAATTTACATCATAGATAAGGCATTTTAAACTTGTAAGTACACAATAAAATCTCTGTTTCATAGAAAATGTTCACCTTGTAAAAATATTACCGATAATATAAATATTAATTAGTACCAGAGCTTTCACAACATGCAATGCTTTTGTAACTTAAAATTAATTTACAAAAGTTAATTTTGCTTCTTAGAGCAACATGATAGCATAGTAAGTATGCACTGCTGAATCACAGCTCAAGGGATCTAGGTTCTGGGTATTTCATATCTTCTGAGTATTTGTGTTTTCTCCTAAATCCAAAACGTAAAGTCCTCAATCAACCCATTCAAGCACACATTGTCCCTGTATGTATGAATATGGGTATCTATCCCAGAATGCTCTAGAAACTAGCCCAGGCAACTCTACTGCAGAATAAAAAGGCGAAGGAAATACATGGGTGATTAGATAATATATATACTGTACCTGTCAGCAATTCAGTGTACCTCAGCATGTGAGTGAGGAAATCTGTAGCACACAAAATTTTTATAATCTTGCTAAAAGGAAACAATAAAAATAATTTTTCTTTTAGGACATTTACATATATTTACTATATATGTTTTGTTCAAATGTTTTGTTTAAATAAAACAGAACAGGAACCTAAGAGGTATACACAAATATGAAAAACAAAAGCAACTATTTGAAAATGTTAATTATTAAAAGAATTATTTTTATTATTCTGAGAGGAAAAAAATATTTTTTTTGCCAGAAAAAGTAAGAGTCAAAAAGGAGAAGGGCAAATTACAAGTGAATGCATTTTAACTGGGGTGAGTAGGGGGATGCCAAAGGTCAGTTAGATATGCAGACAAAATAAAAGCAAGATTTCCCAAAGAGACTTTCAATTAATTCGATAGCTGAAGACAGAAAATTACAAAAGTGCTACCATGCTGGATGATTAAAAAGTCAAAAGTCATCTGCCAATTGGTGTGAAACTGTACCGCCTCCCCGGGAGAACAACTAAACCCTGGGTTGCTGTATGCTCAGAAAACCGCTAGGGAAAAGCAGTTTGTTATTAAAAATCTTTCGGGGTAACGTGACCAATGCTCGTCCTTATATTTGACCCCTCACCACATGCCCCAGATCAGCATCAGATAATAAGCATTACCATGATGAAGCAGAGAAAAAATATATACATATATATTTACCTATAGACAGAAAAAACAGTTCAAGTAATTCCCCCATACAAACAAGTACCTAACAAGAATCAAAAACAACCTTCCACATATTAGGGGGCGAGATAGTCTCGCCTAAGATAAACCGGTCTCCCCAGATTGGTTTACTGGCAGTTCCCAAGCAAGTCGTCAAGTAGAAGCTTCATGGAGTATGCTGGCAGCTGAGCCGATAACAAAAAAGTTCTGTCCTACCGGTCCCAAAGAGTCGATTGCCCCGCAGAAACCAAAAAAGTCCATCTTCAGAGACGGGCCTCCCTTGTATCACAAAGTGAGAAAAAAAACCTTCTTCCAGCAGGTGTATTCTTGGCACTACCTTGTTGCTTCTCCTTGCTCCACCGCATGATGTCTCTCTCTCCCAGTTCTTTTCTGGTTAAAAAGTCTTCAGCACCAATCATCCTGTTCATGTTGTGTCCTCTTCCTTAAAGGTGTATTATCAGTAACCCATTTCTTTAACTGCCCCCTAAGGAGCTGCAAACTGACAATGGCACAATAGCACATGTGGCACCCGCTACAAAAGGGCTGGCTTAAGAGGAATGGGCAGTAACACATAAATGCCTTCAGAGGAACTGGGCACCCACAATAAGTGAGAGTGTGATTGACTTTTAGGAACAAGAACAAATATTATACTGTCACCACTCAGGTAAACATGGGCAACCATAAGTACAATCTGTGGGGTGTTGGGGTTTGGAGCTGAGGTATAATGGGGGAGCAGGCATTGGTCAACTGGAACCCCAATCGCCTGATGATGCTTGGGAAAAGTTACACACGTAAAAAAAAGTCCACACCAGATGTGTTGCAGTCTATACGTTAATACAGTCTGTTTATAAAGGTGAAATTGTACATAATCTGTTGGAGAAAAAGTAGCCTTTGGTGTTGGTCACACCAAAATTATAATCTTACCAAGGCATCCCTACTAACCATAAACTTATACATATATGTTTAATTTAGGTCCCTGAAATAAAATAAGTACCCCAATATAATCACACCATTTGATGTAATTGAAATACACTAATCATCTTTAAACATTGAGCCATGATTTGAGTTTAGTGTGTTTATGCCAGAATATGCAAAGAACAAAATATCACTATCTGCTCAATGCACATTTTCAAGGAGTTTTTCAAATGACAAGCTGACTATAGAGAACTTTTTAGTGAGCCAGGAGCAAACGTGAGGAGTGTCAGCAATCACTTCACAGACGGTAATGAACAATGGATGATGACATTAGCCAAGTTTTAACTCAAGCTTTAATGTGAGCCAGTTTGGGGGACTTTTATACTTTGAATTAAATCAGTTTGAAAACCTAGTATTACAACCATACTATTGATTATTTTAGTTTTATTTTGCTTTGTTTGTGTCACCTATGCTACTCCATTTGAAGGATTATTATTAATGTTGATAATGACAAATTAATCATTTTGAATATGTAATTTCAAGCAAATAATTTACATTGATCTTGTTGTCATTCCAAATAGCAATGTTTTGTAAAAAAAATCTACAAAGTAGCTTACAATGATTTAAACAAGTATATGATTTAAACAAGGCATTTCAAGTGTATGTTTTTAGTGTTATGCTTAAATGAAATAATTACTGGAGTCCTCTGTTACTGTATCTTTTAATACCAATAACAGATTTAAAAAGTAAAGCAATACGTGTTTTCAATAGTATGGTATTGAATACAACAAAGTTTAATTTCAATTATTATTACCTTGGATTTTTTCCTCCAGTTTTTAAAAGCCTTTATTCAGACAGGAGCCCCACATCCCTCACAATAAAATAAAAAATAAGAGTGTGTTTTGAGTCAAATAAAGAAACCAAGCAAAAATATTTCTTTCAAAGCACACACATAAAATCCAAGAACAAAAGAAAAGCTTTTTCTTTGCCAAAAAAAACCTTTTCAAAACATTAAAATTGTTGTGTTTTTCCGTTTTGAACTAACAAAGCACCAGCACTACATATTTTATTTTACATTATCAAATGAAAATCCCAAATAAAGAAATAAATAAAATGAAAGTTGACAGGAACTTGAACAAAAACATTCTCAGAACCTCCAAACCTCCAACATGAACAAACATGTGTACATGAAAAGAGCTTGCAAAGTTCACCCAAACAGCATAATGTTGGCATTGAAGAATGACCTGTGAATTATCGAGAATAAGCAAATCTTGTAAGAGTCATCAGAGAAGCCAAAGCTGAACATAAACGTCCTATTGGAGATCTGTAGGTTAAGATGCAAGTTTTGAATTGAGTTCTTGCTGCAAGTGCAAGTCAACAGGGAAAGCTAAGCAAACTAGTAGTATCGGAAAAATGAGAAACAGATAACACCAAACAGCTGAATTCTGAAAAAGATGGATGTAGTGAGAAGTCAAGTAAAATGACACCTTTTATTATGTAACTTAAAAGATCACAATATGCAAGCTTTCG
>JANRMT010062842.1:4448337-4481355 GCA_026402145.1 Polypterus bichir lapradei | reverse complement strand
AAGCTTGCATATTGTAATATTTTTAGTTAGCCAATAAAAGGTACCATTTTGCTTGACTTCTTACTACATTCATGATGGCTAACACGGTACAACACCCTAGTACTGAAAAAGATGGAGAAATAGCACTTGGTGGGAGCTCTGTCATGAGACATTTGTAGAAGTCTAGTTGAAGGCCAGTTCACTGGCATAAGTGGTGAAGAAGAGGCAAACCTTTTGTCAATGAAAAAATGTGTTAAGTAAATGAGAGACAATTTTCCAAAGTCATACCAAGAATATCCAGTGGGTAGAGACTGACATCTTCTTAGACAATGAAAATAGAAAGCTCTGTGGATGGAGAGGCAGAAGGTAAGAACAAGATATTGGGGAGATTAAGTTTAAAATGAAGTTCTGGGTTTTGAGCATTTTTGGTTAAGTTCAAGTTCAAAATTTACCTGGTGTGTTGATGCCGGCCTTACTACAGTAGCACCACACCCATTTTTGTAAAAAGGCTTTGGGGGACCATTCAAACTACTTGGCCCATCCTTTATATATAAGAATTAAATATGTGATTTTCTTTATTGACAAGCATTCTTTGAAAAAGTTAACTTTACATTTCATATCCAGATTAGGTAGTAGGCCCAGGTAGTAACTCATCATTACTTAAGGTATGTGTTTGTGTGTATGTCCAAAGATATTAAGAGAAATTACAAAGCAGGCGTTGTCATTTTAGAGGTTTTGCAATAAGAATACGAAAAAATGGTTGAAATTAGACCCTCACTACTCTAATTAAAGACAAGACCAGAAAGGACTCAGCCTCTCAATTTGATATTAAAGTTGAAAAATGCTATGTTGATAGCAATAGAATACAGCTAACAAGTTGTAGGTGGTTATGAAACAATGTTTAAATGAAAAGGCTCCACTAAAAGTAGCTTCATACAGAGTAAGTTATTGCATTCATCTCTAAGCTTTGCTGCAAATGTGTCTCCTTCATAATGCTTGAAACACATACAGTACACACATATTCTGGATGATAGAGTTGGTTTTTATTTTAGATATACTATGCATGCATGTTTCTACCTTGGTGATGCTGTATACCAATGTCAAATGTGTCATTAATATAGTTTGTAGAATCTGATCAATATGATAATTTATTGGTATGGTCATATTATGCATATTGTAGGCATTTTACCTAGTTATGAGCATAGACAGATGTTAATTTTCTCGGCTCCAATCAGCTTCAGAGCACCCGGACCACTAATAAGCAATGAGGAAATAGGACTGTGCACTATTAATCTGACTCCAAATTATTGCATTTAGTCTAAAATATCAATTTTGATAATATAGGATCAATTAATTATGAGTTTCTGTAATATTTAAAATAACTTGATTTACTTTCGTATGCAGTGTTTTATGTTATGCAACCTTAGACACAAATCTGACTATTGACAGTAGTCACTTTTTCATATGCAATGTCAGAGGTCAAGTACTACATGACTAGCATACTCACCCGTGCTCATCCCGCAACGAGCTCTTCTACCTCTATCAGGGCTGCTCTCTTGAGCGTGAGATCAGTGTCTAATAAAACTTTTATTCTGCCTTTAGACTTTATTACCTCAAAATGGATTTCTTCTTCATCACTGAGACATGGATTGTAAATGGTGACTCTTCATGTTTTACTGACTTGGTACCATCAGGTTATTCATTTTTAAACTCTCCTCATCTGACTCGCCGTGGGGCATTGCCACTGTTTTTAAAAGTATATTCTTGTGTCGAAGTCTTACAAAGGGTTCGTTTAGTAGCTTCAAACTGCAACTTTTTGAAGTGTGCAGCTCCCCTTCTTTGTTGTTTGCCGTGATTTATATACCTCCTGTAATTAACGATACCTTAATTTCTGAATTCTCTGATCTCCTGGCTGATATTACCCTCTCCCATGACAAAGTATTTATTGTTGGTGATTTTTACATTCACATTTGATGTCAATCGAAACCTTTGGTTAATGACTTTTTATCACTATTGGACTCATTTGATTTTATCCAGCATATTAATATGCCGACTCACTCTCTCGGTCACACCCTTGATCTCTTCTTACTTGTGATATTTTGGTTAATAATATTGATTTATCCGATGTTTCTTTCACTGATCACTTTTCTATAATGATGGATATGAATATTACTGTTGATGTCCCGACTAATAGCTGTCCCCAACGCTGCTCGCGTTTTTTAAATTCTTCTATTATATCTGATTTTAAAGCCATTTTCTCTAGTCTTGATGTGCATGTCCAACATAATGGTATTGATGATTCTGTCTTAAAATTTAATTCTTCCTGTAAAACGGTTTTAGACTCAATTGCTCCGCCCACGATACGCAGTAATAAGGGAAGACCTGCTTCCTGGCTAAATGAAACTACGCGATCGCTGCGCCGCGCCTGTCGAACTGCTGAATGGCATTGGAAAAAAGATGGACTGATTGTCTTTAAGCTCATTTTAGGACTTCTCTTTTCAATTTCCAGGCTGCAGTTAAAAAACCTAAACAAGATTTCTTTGCCGATTTAGTATCCCGTCATCTTAAGAATCCTAGGGCCTTATTTAATTCAATTAATGTGGCCATTCACCCTCAATCTGTGATGGGATTAAATAGCACTGTTCATTCATGTGAGCAGTTTCTATCATTCTTTGTCAGCAAAATTGTGGCATTATTCAAACTGGCTATGAACTTCCTACTGTTAATCATGACATTGTCTTAGAATCCTTTGATATAGTCTTACTTTCACAATTAATAAGTACTATTGACACCCTTAAACCAGCTCCCAACCCCCTCAAAATAGTACCACCACGCCTCTTAGTGGGAGCCTTTGATGTTTTGGGCCCAGTCTTACTATCCATTATCAATGATTCTATAAGTGCGGGGGTTGTGCCATCATTTTTTTAAACATACTGCAGTCAGGCCCCATATAAAAAAGGTAGATTTAGATCCTGGAGTTTTAGCCAATTTTTGCCCAATTTCCCAACTGCCATTTCTGGCTAAAATTCTAGAAAGAATTATTTATAATCAATTAATCGATCACCTTAAGTCCAATAATTTATTTGAGATCTATCAATCTGGCTTTAGGCGTTATCATGGTGTTTAAACAGCCCTCCTGAAAGTTTTCAGTGACATCTCTATTATTACTGACTCAGGTGACGCGATAGTCCTCCTCCTTGACCTGTCCGTGTCTTTGACACTATTGACAATGAGATATTGCTGATGCGGCTTGAACATCTTGTTGGGATTAAAGAGGCTGCTCTTAACTGGTAGACACTTTTCAGTGACGTTAAATTCCTCTTTCTTTTCTACTGCTCCTCTTAAATATGGTGTTCCTCAGGGATCCATTTTGGGTCCTATTTTATTATCTATATACCTTCATACTATTGGAGCTATTTTTAGGAAATTTAACATTTCTTTTCACTGCTATGCTGATGATACTCAGGTTTATATTCCTGTCTGCAACTCTGCAATAAATCAACTCCACAACTGTCTTTCTGAACTAAGATCCTGGGTAGCTAATAATTTTCTTGATCTGAATCAAAACAAAATGGAGGTGCTTATAATGGGTCCATCAGCTAAAGCCCAAATTGGTCTTGGACTTCTCGGCTCTTTCTCTGTCTTTTGCAAACCTCAAGTCCGCAATCTTGGTGTTATCTTTGACAGTAACCTCTCTTTTGAGAAACAAGTAAATTCTGTAGTCAAGAGTTGCTTTTTCCAGCTTCGTCTATTAGGTAAGATCAAGCATTTTTTATCTTCTAGATATCTTGAGAAAGCTACTCATACTTTTATTTTTTCTCGCCTTGATTACTGCAACTCGCTGTATTCTGGGATTAGCAAATCCCTGATATGCAGGTTACAGTTGGTCCAGAATGCTGCCGCTCGCTTTGTGGTTGGGGCAAGAAAGTTTGACTCTGTTTCTCCTATTTTAGCTTCTTTACACTGGCTGCCTGTCAGTTTTTGAATTGATTTTAAAATTTTGTTGCTTGTCTCTTGTTGTCCCTCGTACCAAGTGTAAAACCAAGGGGGACCGGGCTTTTGCAGCTGCTCTCCCTCGTCTGTGGAACTCTTTACCTCGTTACATAAAGGAGTCGTCTACAATTGAACTGTTCAAAACAAGATTAAAGACTCATTTCTATTCACTTGCATTCCGTGACCTTCAGTAATATTGATGGTTTCCTCATTGTGATTATATAACATTACTTCTATTTATTATGTATTTTATTTATGTTCTTATATTTTATTTCTGTTTATGTTATTTATGTTATTTGTTTGTTTCCTTTTATTCTATTATTGTAAAGCACTTTGGCCACATCATTCCTACGTTGTTTTAAATGTGCTATATAAATAAATTGACATTGACATTGACATATATATATATATAGGGTGGTCTTGATCTAATTATGCAATTTTCATTACACTATAACTTATTAAGTTTATTACATAGAAAATCACCCGAAAAACCCCAGACCATCGAGAAGTGTGCGAACTGACGACATGAAGAATCATCTTCCCGCCAAACTGGAATCGCCCCCGCATAAATCAAAGTCATCCAGACGATCTGAATTTGCATAATTAGACCTGGACCACCCTGTATACAGTACAGGCCAAAAGTTTGGACACACCTCCTCATTCAATGTGTTTTCTTTATTTTCATGACCATTTACAGCACTCCATCACTCTTCTTCTTGGTCAAATAGCCCTTACACAGCCTGGAGGTGTGTTTGGGGTCATTGTCCTGTTGAAAAATAAATGATCGTCCAACTAACCTGACTTCTGCACAACACAACTGCTGGTCCCAACTCCATTGATAAAGCAAGAAATTCCACTAAATAACCCTGATAAGGCACACCTGTGAAGTGAAAACCATTTTGGGTGACTACCTGTTGAAGCTCATCGAGAGAATGCCAAGAGTGTGCAAAGCAGTAATCAGAGCAAAGGGTACCTATTTTGAAGAAACACGAATATAAAACATGTTTTCAGTTTTTCACCTTTTTTTGTTAAGTATTTAACTCCACATGTGTTCATTCATAGTTTTGATGCCTTCAGTCTTGAAAATAAAGAAAACACATTGAATGAGGAGGTGTGTACAAACTTTTGGCCTGTAATGTATATATATATATATATATATATATATAAAACCAGATAAAGAATTATAATGTATATTTATATATATATATAAAATTTAAAAAAGTTATATATATATACATAAACACACATACAACAACAAAACATAAATAACTTACACATAAATGCACAAGAATAAAATTAACACAGTATAAGCAATATGAATAGAAAGATTTAAACACTCAGACTCATAAAGTAAAAATCGAGTGAATAAACATGCTTTTTTAGTTAAAACCTAAAACTATGAATCATGGGAGCTGACTTTATTGTGAGGGGCAAACCATATCATAATTTTAGGGCCAGCCACTACCCTCAGCTTCAACTGTGCATGTGGAACACTAAACAATTGCTTACCTGAAGACCTCAGCTGCCTGGCTGACAAATATGGGTAAAGAAGATTGGTTAAGTACAGTACAGTGGATCTGATCCATGTAAGGCTTTAAACACAAACACTAAAATCTTAAAATTCACCCTGTAACTAATATTAAGCCAATGAAGAGAGGCCAATGTGATCCCTTTGTTTTGCTGCTGGTCAAAACTCCAGCAGCTGCATTCTGTACTAGCTGTAGGCAAGACAGGTCGTACAGGATACCCCAACATACAGGGCATTGCAATACTTTTACAATAATCCAGATGAGACGTGACAAATGCATGAATGAGCTTTTCTATGTCATTAAATGACAAAAACGTTTTTACTTTGTTGACTTTGTCAAATTTAAAATCTGCATCCAAAATCACCCTGAGATTTTTTGCATATGGCTTTAAGTACCGGATAAGTGGACTCAATGTACTAGCAATGTTTTGGGTCACAGTGGGTTGACCAAATGGAAAGACTTCAGTTTTTGACTTCATTTAACTGCAAGAAATTAAGTGCCACCCAGTGTTTTATGTCATCTAAGCAGTTAAAACCTTTGTTACCGACTCCATTTCCCCCGGTGGTAATGGAAAATAACTTTGGGTATCATCAGCATAACAATGATATGGGATGTTATACTTGTTTAGTGTAGGGCAGAACCTAAGACAGATCCCTGGGGTACCCCACAAGTTACGGAAGTGGTAGAAACATCCTGCCTTTAAGGTACTCTGCGAACCACTTAAGAGCAGTACCCCAAATGCTAACCCAGCACTTCAGCCTGTAAATTAGAATGACACAACTGTGCTGTTTCTTTGAAGGACAGGTGATTGGCAGGATGACGCTGGACTTCGTCCTACTGTATATTCAAACGATGCCATCTTTCGCCTTTACGCTTGGTGCAGCTACGTTGTTCTTATATGTGAGTGGACGTTTCTTGCGGGGAGGGCTTCTGTTCTCTTTCTTTGATCTGAGTTCACCTCTGTTATAGCGCGTCTTTATTTGAAAACAGCCGTGTCAGATCAGGGCGAGCATGAAGCGACTGAGAGAATAAAACTGAATAAAAAAAAACACTAACCTTTACAAGTACCATGCATTTACACCGTCCGTTACAGACTCAAATCAAATGTATGCTTTTATTGTATAATAGTAACAATAAGAACAGCTCACTTCTGAAAACGTTTATTTTGGGAGACATTAAGTCTCGAACCAGCTCTAACCAGTATACTACCCGAGAAGTCAGGACAACAAGCAACACTAACCTGATTTCTTTTTCTTCGGTTATAGTCTTGTGGGGAAAAAAAGCGCATTTGTTCTGTTATACTTGTATCTTTTGTGAAAGTGCTTATTTGATATTTGGACTTCAGTCTTCACACATTATACACTTCATGTCTACATTTTGTCGTTAGTACTAAAACATGGAAAAAGTTTGTCTTTTAGGTATGTGTTCAACATTTCTGTCATCCTACACTTACATAGATCTTTTTAGACACGGAACACACATTAAATGCATGTGTTCCGAATAACTATATATTTTTATAGCCTAAGTTCTTGACTCACCGATAAACAATGCTTCATTTGGGAGAGGATTTTGCATTTTCTCCAGTGGTGGGGGGATGGTAAAGCAGACTGCTAGCTGCTTGGGATTATCGACACATTTACGAGACAAAAGACACTGAATGGAAACGTGCGAGTGGATTTAAGGTGGGCCGGATTTACGAGTTTTCTCCTAAACTTTGGTAATTCTAGTGTTAAATTCGCACCTCCTCATCAGAGCCTTTGTTTTGCAAATGTGTCAATCAGCACTGGCAGGAGCCAGCCTGCTCACCTATCTCCCACCAAGGCAGCTGAAGTCAAGACATAACATTTTTACAGCTGAAGTCTGTTTATCTGGGAGTGAGGTGTCTGGAATTGCGTAGAAAAATAATACATCATTATTTGAAATACATGCTTTTCATGTGTGTTCCATGTCTACAATGATCTGAGTAAATGTAGCATGACATTTCTTACGAGGCAAGAAATGCTGGACACATAACTAAAACAGATTTCTTTGTTTCATATGTTATAGTAATAAAAACAAAATGTTGACATGAAGTGTATAATGTGTGAAGACTGAAGTCCAAATGTCAAATAAACACTTTCAGAAAAGGTATAACAAAGCAAGTGTGCTTTTATTCAAGAATAAAACCAAAAAAAAGAAATTGCTCAATTTACATGTTGCTGTTAGTTTGTGAAAACTAAAATGCAAATATCAATCGATATGAAGTAAAGATGTTTGCATGCATGTGTAAGCTTGTTTCACAGTGGAAATGTGGCTGTTTCATATATATAGGCTTGGATGATACAGAGGTAAAAACTGCTGTTTCGTAATCAAGATGGTGCTGGTTCGATCACGGGTTTTCCCTCTGTTTAAAGCTTTGAGTAGTGAGCTGTTCTTATTCTAATTACTATTATATAATAAAAACATACATTTGATTTGAGTCTCCAACAAATCAATGAAACAAGTGTGCTTTCATTCAAGAATAAAACTGAATAAAAACTGAATTAAAAAAAAATCGCACATAAACGCACACTTGTTTCGTTATACTGCGTCTTTATTTGAAACTAACAGTGTCAGATTGAAAAGAGCGTGAACATGACTGAGAGAATAAAACTGAATAAAAAAAACTAAAAAGACTAAAACTAAAAATTTACACCAGCACCAGAGTCAAATAAAATGTATGTTTTTATTATATAATAATAATAATAATATTAGCAGTTCACTTCTCAAAACACTAAATGCAGGAATAAGCCAGGCCCGAACCAGCAACTTCTTGATTATGAATCAGCAGTATTTACCTCTACACCAGCCAAGCTGATGTATCTCCTTTGTATCAATTGATATTTGGGCTTTAGTTTATACACATTGACGGCAACATGTAAATTGAACAATTTCTTTTTCTTTGGTTATATTCATCAATAAAAGTGCACTTGTTTTCTTATACCTTTTGTGAAAGTGTTTATTTGATATTTGGACTTCACACATACATTTCAAATCATCATTTAGCCGATTATTACTATAACATGAAAAAAGTTTCTGTTTTAGTTATGTGTTCAACATTTCTTGCCACACATTTCCTGTCATCCTACATTTACTCAGATTGTTGTAGACACAGAACACACACAAAATATATGTATTCCAAATAACGGTATATTATTTAGCATATACAATTCCAGACAAACAGACTTCAGCTGTGAGGAATTTGTTTCTGTCTTCAGCTGCCTCAGTGCGGGATGGGATAACAGGCTGTTTGCTGCTTGTGCTGATTGACACATTTGCAAAACAAAGATGCTGCTGATGAGGTGCGAGGGAATTTAAGGTAGCCCAGCATTAAGAATATTTTCGAAGGCTTCAGGGTTTCTAGTGCTAATTGACCATGTAAGGTCAAATTGTTGAACTTTTACCATTCCACCAATCATTGTAACTTTATTTTCTAACCATTGCTAATGTGACACACCACTGTTGTGTCATCCACAAACTTAATGATGGTATGAGAGCTGTATGCAGCTGTACAATTGTGACAGTACGGGGTTTCTTTCTCAGGAATTCCAGGGTTCAGTTGCAAAGGAAAATGTTGTAGCCTAGTAGACTTAACTTACCTATAAACTTCTGAGGGATGATGGTGTTGAAAACTGAACTTAATGAAAACTGAACCACTGAAAATCATTCTAACATAAGTGTCTGTTTTGTCCAGATGGGCCAGATGAAGAGTAAATACAATGACATTTTCAGTGAATGATGGGCAACCTGGAGAAAGATATGTGATGTGAAGAGTCTGGCTTTCAAGTGACCCAAGACTAGCCTCTGGAAGAACTTTTTAACAAATGAGAATGCAATAGGGCAATAGTCATTGAGGCAAGATACAGAGGACTTCATCAGCATGTGTATGATGATGGTGGTTTTAGGGATGACTGTCTTCCTCAAGGAAATTATGAAGATGTCTATAAAGATATCAATCAGCTGGTTTGCACATCCCCTGAGCACTTAGCCAAGTATGCTGTCTGGTCAGCAGCCTTGTGTGGATTTTCATTCAATAATGTTCTTCTCACATCAGCAGTGGACAAACACAGTACTTGTTTTTCATGAGGAGGGATGGACCTTCTTGCAGGTATGTCTTTCAGTGCATCAAACCATGCATTGACATTATTTAGAACATCTGGAAGATAGGCATCACCACTGCAGACTGGTGTGGTCTTATTGTCCGTGATGGTCTGGATTTCCTGTCAAATGTACCGTGTGTCACTAGTCCTGAAAATAGATGTGGATTTTCTTGCCATACTCTTGCTTAGAGGTGGCATGGTGGCACAATGGTAGCGCTGCTGCCTCGCAGTTAGGAGACCTGGGTTCACTTCCCAGGTCCTCCCTGCATGGCATTTGCATGTTCTCCCCATGTCTGCGTGGGTTTCCTCCCACAGTCCAAAGACATGCAGGTAAGGTGCATTGGTGATTCTAAATTGTACTTAGTGTGTGCCTTGTGGTGGGCTGGCGCCCTTCCTAGGGTGTGTTGGCTGGGAATGGCTCCAGCAGACCCCTGTGACCCTGTAGTTAGGATATAGCGGGTTGGATAAGGGATGGATGGATACTCTTGCTTAGCTGTTTTGATGCCCTGAGATACTGTATGTTTGCCCTCATTGGAGAATATTTTGACAATAGTATACTTTTCTGAAAATAACATGTAAGTGAATATTCTCTGTTCTTTCCTTTACGTAACCTCAACTTCATTTGCCACAACATGTAACATTTAAATGATGAGATAATACGAATTGTAACTCTTTACTCAGGGGCGGCACGATGGCGCAGTGGTAGCGCTGCTGCCTCGCAGTTAGGAGACCCGGGTTTGCTTCCCGAGTCCTCCCTGCATGGAGTTTGCATGTTCTTCCCGTGTCTAAGTGGGTTTCCTCCGGGAACTCCGGTTTCCTCCCACAGTCCAAAGACATGCAGGTTAGGTGCATTGGCGATCCTAAATTGCCCCTAGTGTGTGCTTGATGTGTTGTGTGTGTGTGCACGCCCTGCGGTGGACTGGTGCCCTGCCTGGGGTTTGTTTCCTACCTTGTGCCCTGTGTTGGCTGGGATTGGCTTCAGCAGACACCCATGACCCTGTAGATAGGATATAGCGGGTTGGATAATGGATGGACTCTTTACTCTCGTTACATAAGATCATTTAAGAAAATTTCTCCCAAGAAACCCCAAAAGATTCACCACAATATTAGCATTAAGACTAAATTATTTCTAATGATCTTTGAAGAAAACTGGATGACTGTCCATTTGAGTATGTCAGACATTTAGTAGCTGTGTGATCATCAGATGAAAGAAGTTGTTCCTTTCCAGAACTAAACAGTCATGTATTGTTGATACAAATGTAATTTCCTTAACTTACATGGTCCAGATTCCTACATGTTCAAAGCCTTTATTGTGTTTTTCTCTATTTTCATGTTTGTTTTGGTCACCTGGAATTAATGCTTTTCTGTGGTTAACTGTAATTTGCTGCCTGAGGTAGAAGACCTGCTCTGTTGATATTATCACATCTTCTAGCACAATTTTATTAGTGCAACCTTTTGTTGAGAATAAACTCTTCAATGTTGTTTGTGATAAATTAGTTTGTTAGTATTCCTGCTGCTTGTTTAATTAATATTCTTTTGACCTCAAAGCTTGATTAAAATAGCTTTTGGATCCAAGATCGAGATTAATTTGATTTCATATTTGGGATATATATATTAACTAGCACATGCCCAAAGACGTCTACAGGCCTCAGTTTGGATGATATATCTGAGTTACAGGTAGAGGTGTCCAACAATTTCCAGTGTGATTTCTCCATTTTCTCTTTCTTTCTTTCTTTCTTTCTTTCTTTCTTTCTTTCTTTCTTTCTTTCACTGATCCTTTTAGGGTCCATCACTTTTCCTACATCGCATGTATAGCACTTGAAATTCTTTGTCCTCTGAGCAACCCTCAATATTAAAAATACATTATCCAAAAATATGCCATTAAATTTTAAACAGATTTTATTACTCAAGATATTCATTACTTGAATGTAAAATGCCTAGCGGACTGGGATTTGATCACACATTATGTTGGCTCACTCAGCAGATAAGACCGATTTATGCCTGGGATTGTTGTTTTACATTTATTTAATTAAAAGTATCAGTTTTTAAGTGGTATAGGTTAAAGCCAGCTCACCTGAGATCTGCTACTCAAGAAATTATTAGCAGCAGACTTTCCTCTTCTTGCTTATATTCAACCCTCCCTACAAAGTAATCCAAACTGGCTTCTGTAAGTAAAAAACCCTACCTTAATGCATATTTCATTTCAGTTACACTTGCTTATGGCGGTTTAGTGTATTTAGAATAAATTACTATATAGTAGAATATCAACACAAAAAAGTCAATTAAAGGGTTCATTTACCAGTTGCTTTCTGCAACCCAGCAAGTTTCTTAAAGTGTCCCATTTCTTGCATGGACACCATCTAATTAAAGATTATGGTAATCATTTATTCACTTGTGACTAGGACACCTAATTGAAAATGATGAACATATAGGGCTAGAAGCTAATGCACACAGTGATCCAAGTGATTCTGAGTCATATAATCCAAGCACTTCCACTTTGGATGCAATACAAGAATAGACCCGCAGAAAAATTATTTATTTAGTGAGTCTACTGGTATTTGTTATTTTTAATCAATTGCAGAATATACAGCATTTTAAATTTTTTTTAGGATTTGATTGTGCATCTCCCTGCCTGTCCATTTGAGCACATAATATCCCTTGAATCAATTTCTCCTTTGGCATACATCTGTAGTTGAATAATTTTAAACAAAACAAAAATGTTAACGTTTCCAGGAAATTCAAAAGATGTCAACCGCAGTCTGCAGACTGCAAGCACATCAATGAACACAAGTGAATTGTTAAAAAAGTGGCAGATATTATCTAGAAAATCATTTCTGATTTGTGACTGGATTCACTATTAATTTATTATTTTCTGAATACACCTTTTCATGACAGTGCCAATGGAAGCTACAGTCTGTCACAGTATCATTGGGCACAAGGCAGCAAATAATTCTGAATAGAATGCAAGTCCATTACTCATATACACATTCACATTCATTCATACAGGACCAGTTCAGAATTGACAAGCCATCTAAAATTAATATCTTTGAAATTTGGGGGAAACCTATAGATACTGGTTAAAAAAAACAAAAATATAAAAAAAAAAAAACATGTAGGCAAGGGGTGAACTTGTGATCACCACAAAGATAAAACTCTAGCTCCCTGGATCTATGAGGCTGTAACGCAACAAAGGTGAACATTGTGCTGCCCACATTTTTAACCAGTATGCATTTACAGTAACTATAACAATGCAATACTGAATACATTTTCCCTGCCATTTTCATGCATGGTTTTTAGCACAGTTTTGTTTTGTGTTATGTAGTGAAAACAGCAAAGCAGAAGTGCATTGCCTAGAACAGAGCAAATGTGCTTTAAAGATGGTCTGCATATTACTAAAGCAAAAAACCTAATCTGACTCACAACTGAACAGAAGTCTTATCCATATCTATCTTCCACTAAAGCCTTATTAGTGCTCCATGAATTTTTAAGAGAAAAGGAAAATTTCACATAATAAAAAGAAACATTATTAAATTGGAAAATTGACTTCAAATACTGTGTTATTATTATTATTATTAATACTTTCTTAAGCAAAGAGGTTTTGTAATTTGTCAATTATTCTTTTAGAGAGAGCATAGCTCCAAATCCCAACTCATCCCTCTGGCCCAGTTTTCTTCTCATTTGAAGCTGATGTGTTGCCTGTGGTTGGCGATTCCACCTTAAATTAAATGTGTCATATAAATTGTGTTGGGGTAAAAAATATTGCTTTTTACAATTTGTTAAATAAGTCTCACAATGTTTAATTTGTGTGATGTTTTAAAATAGAAGTATAGGTTTGTTCAGATAAGATGCAGATTTTTAGTGAATAAATTCTGTACATAAGACTATAGAGATCAAAAGGCAAAGCTAGTGTTGTTTTTTGTATTTAAACAGGTGTTTAACAGACAAGTCCCTTTTTGGGAAGAAGGTTTAATAAGTGAGTGTACAAAAAGAGTGAGCTCATATGGATGTGTGTTTTCTAGGAAGAAAGCAGATGAATAGGTTTATGGGATATGCTGTATGCAAAAAGCTAGTAGCTATTAGGATATATGCAAATGTCAAAGCAAAATCTAATATAGTGTTATAACTATTAGATTGTACAAACTTTGCGCTCAGATAAATTGAGCAGTGGGTGTGTGTTCTTAGAAGAAGGTACAAAATAAGTATTTGGCACCTTCTGGTCAACATGTTATTGTATTTGGCTAAGACTACCTTCAATGACAAGCAACAAGACCACTAAAAATGATCAGTTGTCTGATTTCAGCTGATGCAACTATTGCTACTTTCTTGCATAATGAACCATCAAGACACTATATAAAGGAGAGATTTTGAGACCACTCAAGGGCATACAGTTATTGATATGTGAGAGAGACAGCTTTGGAGATTCAAGGAAACATCATGCTGTCAAGGTACAAGGATAACAGTGTTTGATAAGCTTGCCTCTTACAAAGTGAAAATGCAAGAACAAGATGGTGTAATGGCTTGCACTTTAAAGGAATGTCTTAACTGGATTAAGAAGAAAAGACTCTCGATGTAAATAGATATCTCCACTGGTTTAAGAAAGGGCTATGAACTCTGTAATTGCTCAACTGCTGAACTATCTGATGTGAAACATTCTGTATGCACTTTGGTTTAACTCATTCGGGCTGTATGTTCCCTTCTATTTTAATTCATAGTGTTTGATATGTCTGCTTTCTCTGTAAATAAATGTAGGTTTAGAGTCCAATAAAGTTTGTTGTTATCTCCTGAATTTCATGAAACTGCCTCAGACATTCCAGAATGATAACTTATGATACTAATCCAGATTCTGTAGATTCTGACCCAGGTCAAAGTAGTTCTATATGATGAGGGACTGAGATACTAATCCAGGTTCCGTAGGTTCTAATAAAAAGTCAGTGGGTTCTGAAAGATGAGGGATTGAAGTATTAATCCAGGTCTTTCAGGTCCTGTAATCTAAAGGGAATTATTTGTTCAGGTTAAATCCTCTCAATGGAGGTAAACTGAGAGCAGACCAAAATTGTGTTATGGTCCCAGAAGCAAAATAGCCTGCCATTGCTAAGGTATTTCAGAGTATAAGTGTTTAATTCTTTTAGGGGTGGTAAACTGAAAGCAGTCAGTGATCTGTGGTCAAAGCAGAGAATGCTAAGGATTAGAATGTCAGGTATTGTGAGTTATGTATACAATAAGGCTAGATAGCTGAGGGACAGTATAAGAGCATTTCTTCTTGTCCACCTATAACGAAAGAACCATTGGAGGTTAAAGTGACTTTCATGGCCACTTTCACAATTTAACATAAGCTTCAAAAGGAAAGTGTTGACATAGAAAGCTTTGCTAAGTCTAACTATTATGTCCAATATATCAGAAAACACATATTTATTCAACAGTTTTTATTGTATTTATTCTCAGTCTTATTTTACAAATGTTGTACATTTCATGGCATTATTTATATTAACACTGTACAAATGTATTTTTAATTAACTTATTATTTCTTATATGAGCTATGAAGTACTGTTACTGACACAAACTGATTATTTAAACAACATGCAAATTCTTGATATATAGTTGCAGCATAAGTTCCTTTCATAAGGTGCCTTTCAGTCTCCTAAAACTGTAGGGCATAAAATTTGCATAATGTTGGTAATGTTACTGCAAGATTTGGTTCTTTGGCCAATATTTCAGGTATTTGTGCTTTAAATAAAACACAAATCTATACTGCAAAAGGAGTATGGCATTAAAATCTTGAGAAAGAACTCAGCATCTTTGAGACTGTATTAATTGAAGAAGATTGGACCCAGAGTGCAGGGAATGTTCTAATTTTTTTTTTTTTTTATTCTTTTAACTTAATTATATTTTACTAAATAAACAGCCAGACAGTAACTCTGATACATATACAGGACACTAGCAAAATGCAAAACTAAAGAAGAATCAGTCAGGAATGATAAGGGGAGAGCAATTGTCTGTGATAACCACCTACAAAACCATTGCCTTTTTGGGGGAGTCTTGCTGTTGTCTCTCCAGTGTACCGGTTGTCACTTTCATTTGCAACAAAACAGGTGAACTTGACAGATTGAAATCCCTGAAGCTAAATTGATTTGGTGTTAGACTGTGATGGTTAGGTGTTCCCTTGATTGTTTCAGCAATTTATAATACTGTGTTTCAACAATTACTTTATCAAAGAATCTAGAATGTTGACTGTTCTTATTGGTAAAAAAAAAATACAACATAACAAAAAACAACACAAAACCTATAGATTAATTCTTATATTTTAAAACATTTCTTGTTCTATAAGGGTACAGAGATAATCAATTGTGGTTATCAGCCAAATGAAGAAATGAGGAATTGGCAAACATGTGAGAGAAAAATGATACTTTTTTATATTATTCCACTAATTAAAGTACTGATAAATAACTCAAATATCTACTTTACAGACAGTCTTTTTTATGGGAAAAGTGGTATTTATTTAAAAACAAAACCAATTGAGCACTCTGTTTATTAAAATGTTAAATTCAAATTTTGAATAGGTTTTAATGAATAAGAAACTAATTTGCCAAGTGAACACATTGCTAAAACAGAAATATACCTCATATTAAAATCAGACTTCTTATGGCATGCTTGGAACATGTACATAATACAAGACACTCCTAAGAGAACTACTAAAATATTTGAAGGCTGTCTGCAAAAATTCTTGTTGTAAATTCGCCATTTCATGGTAATCAAGATTTTTACCATCCAATCAAAGCAGATGGTCTTGGCATTTAATTAAGAAACTGCAATTGTCTTTTAGAGAAATTCATTATAAAAAGCAGAGTTTTGGCTATTTTTAGCTTTGAAAGATCCAGCATTGCACAGGTTATTTTAATATCTCCCTATTGAACCGTAGGGAACCGTAGGGAAACTAATCTCATTAAAATCAAGAGTTGCAAGGTTGGATTTAACTTGTGATCACAGTAAACTAAAAATCCTTTATAAACCAGGTAGCTGGGCCTCCTGTAATGCCCTGCTAATGCCACATCGTGGCAGATAAATCTGTCTTTCAGGAACTGAATCATTGGGTGTCATGAAAGAAATTTGTTAATAGTTCCTGAATCAATTTTGATGCTTTAAAATTTTGTGATCTGCAAAGTAAATAAACTATTCTTATAATTTTAGATGTGACCAGAAAATCAGGGAAGCATTTTATGACTGTGTTCAGGCCATTTAGAGTAGAGATTAATTCTGATTATGTATTATTCCTTTGTTAAATTGTTCATTTACATGAAGGAAAAAATACTATAAATAAAATAAATTCATGTATGCCAAGTTTTGTATTATCATTTTAAGCACTGTATTACACAATTCAAGTGTTTTGTTATATTTGTTAATGTGTCCACTATATATACTTATTTTGTCAGTTTCTGTTAAAAGTGAAAAACTTACCTAAGCATATTTTCAAAGGTAAAAATGAAAAAGCAGATGGACTATACTGAATAGAAATTTCTGGAAGTAGTTAGATAAGATAGAATGAGATTGTCAGAAACTCACATAACACAAGAGTCATTTCAAATAAAATAAAGTACAAATCATTATTACCGAGATAAACAACTTCAAGGACAGGGTGAAGTAAAGTAAATATTGTAAGTCCGAGGAAAGTTTGACTAATTAAAAAGAGTCTAGATGTTACCGTAATCTGGGGGTGAAAAGAATGCAGTGACAATTACAACTTTATGTACTATACTTCTCAAAAAATTTCACAAGTAACACAAATAGATGATTGTCAATAAAAAAATCATATAGAGTCTTGACTACAGGATAATGCAGAAAGTTTTAATTGATTTATTCATATAAATGTGTGCTTTTATACTTTGTCACATAGGTGTGGACTCTGAGTGTCTTAAGCAGTACCTTTTCTGAACAGCCTGGATAATGAGAGAAGAGGGAATAGGCCCAGAATACCAATGTTTTTGTTCTTTTGTTTGTATTTTTAATTTTATCAACTGCATAAATGTGGAATTTGCACTGCTCACACTTTATTTGTTTCTCTGATGATTTTGGAAGACTTTAAAAACTGATATTTTCATATCACTTGCTTTTAATAAAGAATTGTCTATTTATTAATTTAACATCATGTCCATGTCTCACTTGCTCACCTTGGATTAGGCTCGGACATAACTACTTTATGCCCTGCATAGAAACTATGATAAGGTTTAGGGTGAGTATGGAGCATCACATTTTGGTGGTAGAGGTGGGATACAAACCCACACCTCACCCTCTTTGGTGGAGTAGGAGTATCACCTACTTAAGCAGGACTGTCTAAAATAGGAATTAAAGAGTTGTCCTCTTCATGATGGTCATATACAATGCCTCCTAAACAACCATATCCTTATTACTGAAACAAATTTCAGATTAAATGAAAAATAACAAATCATTCCTTGTTCTTCAATATATTTAATGTTATTGTGGCTGCCCCAAACAGATCATAATTAGCAATTATTTGAAAGTTAACTTAGGACTTCATACACCTAACTTTGCTAGTAAACCTTACATTAGATGGCTCTGTTGTCTCCATCATGGTTGCTTCAGTAATAAACTTGGAGTATATGTCCTCAGTATCTTCATCAGACAGAAAAGACACGGTTCGAAAGCATAGATTCATTGCTGATGCTTTGTAGAGCTTCAGATCTTCATACCTTAAAAATTAGTCATTGATATTTAATTATTGGGATCTCTTTATATAAAGAAAATGCCGTATGTTACTCAAAAGCTAAGATTTTACATGTTTTAATTTAAATGAGACTGTGAATCTTGTTGATAAGTTTCATTTTAAGGGAAGTTTGAGGGAGAGGGGTCTCTTAGAGTGTTGAATGCAGTCGTAGGCTGCATTTGTCACCTTATGATCAAAAATTGTGGGATCACCCCAAGAGTAATCACAGCAATCAAAAATCAGGAGGGGAATCCCACTTTGTAATGTTTAAACCGATTGCAAAGCAGAGGCTGTGGGAATTGCTCACCTATTCCACAACATAGCCATCATTTGTCAACTTCCACTTTCCCATCTTTCTGATTTTCAGATGTAGTCCTTCAGGAGTGTCAAGCATTTATAGCTGTCTAGGTGGAAGGGCTGGGGTTAGTTGCCCTCAAGGGGTGTCTTCTTGCAGCTAAGGAACAGAAAAAAAGATGATGCTGTTAGTGGTAGCTCCTCCTCTTGCCCTGGTGGGGTATTGCATACCTTGCATTAGCCCTGAAGGTGTCCCTCAGATATGCATGCGTGACATTATTAATTTAGAATAGAATAAAATGATCTACATGCACATCTGCTACTTGAAGCCCATAATATAATAAGAAATAAGCATTGTTTGAGTTTTAAATGTTAAACTATTGTGGAAGTTGACTATAAAAGTTATAACCAGCAACAGGAGTTTGCAGTGCAAATACTTGCAACAAAAAATTACATTAATACAACAATTAATAACAAAAAACAATATGAAAATGGTCAATAAGTATCTTTATTGTCGTCTCTGCTCTATAACACAGGTTTATACAGTGAAATGAAATTTCATTCCTTTAGGTCATATTGCAATATAAAATAATAGAATCACAATCTAAAATATACACAAAATGCATACGACATACATTATATAATATGAAATAATCAAAGTATGTATGCATATGTATAATTTATTATGAACCCAACCCAGAGATGGGTCAGTCAGTCTGTTTAGCAGACCTAGCCTTAGACTAGGGGGAACAGGGTATTCAATAGTCATAAGAAAAAAGCTGTTTTTAAGCTTCACTGTGCTGGCTTCAGAAACTTCTTCGAGATGCTAAAGAATCATCTCCTGTAGGAGGAGTGGGACGGATCTCTGGTAATTCCAGTTACTGTCTGAATGCAGCATTCATTGTAAATGTCCAGTTGGGAAAACTGAGTGGCCCCATCAATCTTCTTGTTGATTTTCTGACCTGTTGTAGAGATGTGTGGTCTGAGGGTTTGCAGGATCTAAACCAGTCTAAGATGCAGGTTTTGAGGACTGGATGGCAGATGACAGTCTTGCTTGTTTGAAGCACCACAGGAAGTAAGTTCACTGCTGGGCCTTCTTGATCAGAAAGGAGACAGACTGGGTCCAGGAGAGATCCTTAAGGAGGTGCACCCCCATAAATTTTACACTCTTGACTCTGCTGACAGGGGAGTCACTGATGTACAGATGGTCCCTACTATAGGTTCTTCTGAAGGCCACAATCATTTTCACAACGGCAGAAGACTGTGGGCTTTGCACCACTTCATGAACTTGCTCACCTCCTGTGTGTAGGTTGACTTATCTCCATCACTCATGAGGTCGACTGTAGTGGTGATGTCTGCATAGTTTATAACGTGGCTAGCTGTAGTCTTGGTAGATGTCAGAATGGGACTAAGGCTGCAGCCTCGGTGAACTCCTGTGCTCAGTTTAATGGATGTGAGGGTAATGTTTCCTGTCCTGAATTGCTCTGTCGTACTTAACCCAATGAAAAAAACTATATAAAAACAGAAAAGATTTTACCAAAATGTGAGAAAATTGAAAAAGGTAGAAAACATTTTTGAAAAGCAATGAAATTTAAATGATCACTTACATTTACACAGTAATTTGTATTTACATGTTTTTATATAATTCTTTCATCAGTTTCTTTAGGAAATACACAGAATTTGTGGATATAAATGTCTTCTTTTATAAAAGTAAGTCACAGAACTAAACGAAGATTACATGGTAAAAATATCAACATTTACTAAACTGCAAAAAGAGGCATAGGCTTCCAAACTGCAGTATAAATAAGTACATTAGCAATTCATGAAATTGATATTCACCAATATATAATTTACTTGGCGAGAGAATGAAAACAAAATAACCAGTACCACATATGCTCATGGTGTCGCCAGTTGGCATAACGTACAGTGCACCGATTATGTTTTGTTTTCAAATCTTTTGTTGCTCTTTTGCTTTTTAAATCCTGCAGCTGTGATACTGTCAGCTAAACCGTTAACAATTTAATTCTCAAAACTAAAACGATGTAAAAAAATATTGAAAAGAATTAAAAATAGGCATCTCTAAAAGATGTTCTCAGCTGGCCAACTAGATGGACCGAATTCCTCTTAGCTAAATTAATAGCTTCTTTATAATTATCATAATTTGGAGGTTGGTAAATTTGTGTGGCAGTGCAGCAACAGCTTTAGGGTCATCTCTGTTATTCCTGAGTCATAAGGATGTCAAAAAAGCTTAAAGTGTAAACAAAGCTGATTCTATTGTCTTACCCCACTATTTGTTTTATTAAATAAATGCAGTTTTACACAGTAGTTTGAAAAAAAAAAATCACAATTCTTCATGAAAATGTGATGGAGCTAAGGCTGGGTGTATCTGCATTTGAATCTACTCTCTCACAGTGTGTAATATTTTATCAAAAATAAGTCTTAACCTTACATAGAAACAGCAAGAAAAATGGTACGCTGCTTGAAAAATTAGTACATTTAAAGTTACAAATCTAAACAAAGGCTATAAATGTGAATATTTCATTTGTATTCTAATACTTTATCAATATATCAAAATCAATATCCAATTTATTTATATAACACATTTAAAAACAATAGCTGATCAAAATGCTATACAACCAGGAATACAGTACAAAAGACAGTAAGCAAGAAGACAATAAAATAGACAAACTCAACTCTTATAATTAATTAAAAGCCAAGAAATAGTAGTGTGTCCTAAGAAGTGTTTTAAAAATAGGCAAAGTAGGAGACAGCCTAACATGAAGTGGTAACTTTGCTGGGCTGTAGTTTCAGGGGGTCACAGTGTTAGTTCTGCATCCTGACTTATCTACAGGTTTATTCACCCTCCGTGCAGGTTTTCAACAATTTATCTGAGTTTCCATGGACTTACTGTGAGTACTACTGATTCCTAAGTGAATGGAGGTGTGTGGATGAGTGTGCCATGCAATTTCCAGCTGCCCTATTGTTGTTTTTTGCCTTCTGTTTGATGCTATCTCTTGGTCCCTATCATCTTATAAAAAAATGTGAATTCTTTCCTTTTGAACATCGCAGCATGCAATTAGAAATGACAAGGCCCCCCCACACGCTGTATCTTCTTTGTTAATCATTTGTATTAACTGTTTTAGAAAAGTGGATGGATTCTGGGTTTATTTTTCTACAACTACCATCTTTTAAGAACCATTCGATAAGAACATAATAGGGCATATGCCAATGTCCAATTCCTGATCATTTAATAAGTCACAATTTTGCTCTTGTTTTAAATTATTAGAATTTGAAAGATGTTTGCCCTATTAAAGAATAAGTATGGTATTTTTTAAGTCAAAGGTATTTCATTCTACTGTAATCATAGTCTATATTCATTTTCCACTTGAAATTGCATTCTAAAATTAAGCAAATTTTATAAATTAAAAAAGTAACTAGCCCACCCTTCGGTGTTATAATGGATTTTATGGATACTGGGGGTCCCACTGTAGAAAAAAAAAACTTAACACTTATCAAATATACCCACTTTGAAGCAGCAAAGGTTTTGATTTAAGAAAATGTACCTTTTGCATTTCTGAGGCATGCTTATTACAATAAAAGTAAACTGGAAATAGTATATTTTTATACATATTCTTGATACTATTTCATGAGATAAGGATTCTTGTTGAATTCCCTACTTGCCACGGGTGGTGTTATGACAACCTTCCCCTTCGTCAAGATATTTTCTGATTATTATCCTACTTTGGCTTCTGCGATTCTGTTTCTTCATCAGGTATGTTCTGCCATGGCTTGAATTAATGGACAGATGCATGCTCAAACAATATGCTTATTTTATCCCTAAATAGCACCTTCCTTTTGTCAATTTAAATTCTGTGTTATTTTTTTACATAGCCTAAAAAGTAAGATTCATGCCAAGTTGCTTGGTCATGGCCAACAGCACAATAAGAGTTTAATTGTACTACCTTATAAATACAACAATAAATCTGAATTAAACTGGTTACACTGTATTGTATTTGTAATAAATAATTTAGATTTTAAAGAGTCAAGCCACCTTCTTGTCACACTTTTCATGGTATGTTGTGTAAACGCACAATAAAAAAAATGCTCAAAAAATTAAAAAGACGGAGTATGCGATACAGTAGATTGAGGCTCTACAAACCAATAATGGAATTTGTAATGCATAAGTCACACTTGCTCAGGATATGGTAATAACAGAACAAAGGACAAAAATTTTGAGTGACACTCACTGAAAGCAATCAGCCCATAAATATATGGAGAGAATAATAATTTATATAGCACCTTTTCCATGTGCAAACTCCAAGCAGAGCCTGACTCAGTGAGCCAGGAATGAAAGCTCAGCGATATCACACTGTCTAGGCTAAAGCATCTGTAATAAACTTACTAAACTTCAGCTTTATTAAACTTAGGAAAATTGCCATTGCTAAATCTTTCCTAGCGTGTGTGTGTGTGTTAACCCTGTCATGGACTGGCTCCCCTGTCCAGGGATTGTTCCTGTCTTGTGCCTGAAGCTTGCTGGCATGACCCTGCCCTGTGTTAGCATTACATGACCCTGTCCTGTATTGATTGGATGGATGAATCTGCTCAGTACTTGTCACTTGATTGCATACTATAGGGGTGCACAAAATTCTCTCTCTCTCACTGCAGCACACGTGCATTATTAACCCAGTGGCAGCAGGCAGTATCTTTGCAAAATAATGAAATATGCTTCTGTATTGTGAAAGAAAGTAAGTGATTGTAAGTGTTCTTTTTTTGTTATTATTGTCCAGTTCTCCATAGAACAGAAACACTAATTCACATCTGTGTATCAACATTTAATATCAATAGTGGCCCTTGGCGATTAATTTCTAAGTTGAATCCATTCCTCTGGCGCTGAAGATGCTGGGCAAAGTGAAACACACAGCCAGCCTCCTTTTAATATATATCGGAATCTCATAATGATTGTTTGTTTTTTTCCGCCATTAAATGACATGGATACACTGTTTTTCAACATGTGTGTTATCTCGCAACACTAATCAGTACTCAATAACATTTTTGACTTGAAAAATTGACTTATTCCATAACTTTTAAGGTCTTTTTCTCTCAATGAGACTCCAGTATTCATTAGCTCCTTTACAAAATGAAACAGCAGGCTAGTTATTTATTTTTTTGAATTAATAAAATATGCTTCATTTTAGAAGGCAGTTTCTTGTGACAGATTAATTTATAGTATAATTGTGAAAAAATACCAAACTTATCCTTTAAATCTACTTATTTAATGTATTAACTAATGTCAATCCACATTTGCAGGAGGCCAGAGCATATCCTGGTAGCACTGGATGTGTCACCAGACACTTCTAAGATGTTTCAGCCAAACATTATTCACTATGAAAGTATAAACAAAGACTTCTTTATTTACATAAGCTTTCACTCATTTTAATAATTCTAGTTTATATTAATCATTTTAACATTTGTTATTAGGCTTTGCAGATTTTCTTTTTACATTTCATTACACACATTTACATTTTTCATAGCCTGTTTCATTTTCAATTTTTTACCTTTCAAAATGATTTGCATATTTGCCTCAACATTTCAAAATGTCAATAAGAAAGTACTACATTCTCAATATTTATTGAAAACATTGGATAAATTTAAATATCTAGGATCAGTGGTAGCCCAAGATGGAAAATTAGATGCAGACATAACCCATAGAGTACAGGGTGAATGGAACAATTGGAAGAAGGTATCAGGAGTATTGTGTCATCAAAGAATTAAGGTTAAAGGTACAATTTTTAAGACATTGGTAAGACCAGCAATGATGTATGGAGCTGATACTTGGACAGTAAAGGGAGCACAGGAAAAGAAGTTGGGGTAGCATAAATGAGAATGTTGAGATGGATGTGCAGAGTTACAAAGAAAAAGGACAAAATAAGAAATGAGACAATCAGAGGTACAACAAAAATGGGAGAGATATCAAAGAAAGTACAGGAAAGTAGGTTGAAGTGGTATGGACATGTGATGAGGAGACACAATGTATATGTGGGCAAAAGAGTGATGGGAATGGAAGTACAGGGGAAGAGAAGGCGATGGAGTCCAAAGCAGAGGTGGATAGATGCAGTAAAAGAAGATCTGAAGGAAAAGCGTTTCACTGAGAAGGAGATACAGGACCAAAGTGTATGGAGAAGACTGACCAATGACATTGACCCTACCTAGAAATGTAAAAAGATGAAGAGGAAAAAGAAGATTCTCAACACTGCTTAATGCAACTCATGAGCATTGTGAGCCCCAAAGCGCATACCAAGAGCACAGGGTGTAAAGCAGGAAACAGCCTTGTAAAGGGTCCTTAGTGCATTTTAGAGCCCATTCACTCACATACCCCTACAAACACTGGGCCAGTCACAAATTATCATAACACATGTTCTTTGGGGATGTGGAAAACTGGGGCAGCCAGAGATAAACTTTATAGACATGAAGAGAATGGCCAAACTCCACACAAGCCCTCAGTTTGGAAGGAGTCAAATCCAGGGTGATGGATCTGTGAAACAGCAGTTCCAACAAATGGCGCCACCATATTACCCTGTCTCCACAATATGTGATTGTAAATATCAAGGTGAGAAAAAAAACTTTCAGTCTCTGCAGTGAAGCTTTATTTCACATGCAATGAACAAATATTTTATCACAATGAGGCTGCTACAAACACTCCTGAGCTTGATTTTTTTCTATAATAGTAGACACCCTACTAAATATGTTGCTATCACTCTTCACCATATTGAAACATAATGACCATAGCTGGGCATATCTTGGTTGTAGACAGATGTGTTTTAACTTTCATTAAGTACCGCATTTGGTTTCTAGTGATAGTTGATTGCATGTCTTGTTCCACAATAAGTGAAATACATGGAGTTCACTGAAACTTGTATTGACAAAAGGCTAAAAGAGAAAAGTAAAGGTTAGAGGGAGACACTCGTATGCCAGGTAGTTTATTGAAAAAGGGTTTTTATTGACTCGCTAGATTTTTCATTCAGGTACTGTCAAGGCGCTTTGTATCAAAAGAGGAAGGATGCAATACAGGAGAGCACAGCGCAGTACAGGACATGTCTGATTTCGGCAGCGGGAGTGTGCACTTTTCTATGAGGTTTGACCTCAGCTCTAACAGCACACAAAGGTTGCCTGATTATTACAGTGTACTATCAGCAGTAACTCTTCAGCAAATCTTTATTAGAAATTATTGATGTTCACGTTTGTATTGTGTATCTTGTGGACTTAATTTGTCGCAGCCTATATGAGGGAAGATAAAGAAAGATTTTAAAATTCAGTTTTGAGCTCAGCAAACGTGAAAATGTAAAAAATATGTTTGCTGCTATAACCCAATAGGTCCTTTTTAGATTGTTGTTTAAGTACAGCATAACTTTTATACTTTTATAAAACTAAATGTATTACAAAAATTGATATGTAAAGAGTAATAATTTACAAATACATTCATGAATTGATTTTTCTGTATGAGATACAAAAAGTACAATGACTGTCTTTAAAAAGGCGGACAAGATTCATGGCAGTACCATGGTGTGGTGTGTGCAGGCACACCTGTCCCCCAGCTTACTAAGTACAGAACATGATTCTTTCTGTAGACCAGGGGTCTAGATAGATAGATAGATAGATACTTTATTAATCCCATGGGGAAATTCACATAATCCAGCAGCAGTATACTGATACAAAAAACAATATTAAATTAAAGAGTAATAAAAATGCATGTAAAAGCAGACAATAACTTTGAATAATGTAGGCATTTACTCCCCCGGGTGGAATTGAAGAGTCACATAGTGTGGGGGAGGAACGATCTCCTCAGTCTGTCAGTGGAGCAGGACAGTGACAGCAGTCTGTCACTGAAGCTACTCCTCTGCCTGGAGATGGCACTGTTCAGTGGATGCAGTGAATTCTTCATGATTGACAAGAGTTTGCTTAGTGCCCGTCTCTCTGCCACTGATGTTAAACTGTCCAGCTTCATTCCTATAATAGAGCCTGCCTTCCTAACAAGTTTGTCCAGGCGTGAGACATCCTTCTTCTTTATGCTGCCTCCCCAGCACACCACCGCATAGAAGAGGGCACTCGCCACAACCGTCTGGTTGAACATCTGCAGCATCTTATTGCAGATGTTGAAGGACGCCAACCTTCTAAGGAAGTATAGTTGGCTCTGACCTTTCTTACACAGAGCATCGGTATTGGCAGACCAGTCCATTTTGTCATCCAGCTGCACTCCCAGGTATTTATAGGTCTGTACCCTCTGCACACAGTCTCCTCTGATAATCACGGGATCCATGAGGGACCTGGGCCTTCTAAAATCCATCACCAGTTCCTTGGTCTTGCTGGTGTTCAGGTGTAAGTGGTTTGAGTCGTTGATTAGCTTCCTATACTCCTCCTCCTGCCCACTCCTGATGCAGCCCACAATAGCAGTGTTTTCAGCGAACCAACCTTTTTTCCCCTGAGAGCTACTTTTACAAAATGAAAATGGCCGAGAGCTACTCATGTTTTCTAATGTTTATTCTTATAGCTTATTTCAACACAAACAAACTGAATAAGCTTGTTTTGCCTGAACATTTAAAAAATGTTGGTGTACACAACTCACACTTTGCACTAAAACATCACAAAAAATATTTAGTTCACCTGCAAGTGCATTTTGTATGTCTGTATGCATCTCACACTATTGAATTAAAACATGAATGCTGTCAAAACAAAACAATGCAATTACAAATACACAAATATTATTTATTCATTTGTCATTTTGTTATATATCACTGTCTCACTTCACAAGAGTATTCACTTGTCCAGTTCCATGCATTAAGTTTTTTAGTTAGTGAGATGACTGACACTGCATGGAGTCAACAAGAGAGGTGTATGGTTGAGTGTAGCCACTTAGGTTCACTCTTATGGAGTCATTTAAATGTTCATCTGTCAGTCTTGTTCTGAACCTTGATTTCACGACATTCATCTCAGAAAAGGCAGACTCACAGATGTATGTAGACCTAAACAAAGCAGACATTTTCAGAGCTGCTTGGTGAAGATTCTTATAGTTATCTGGCTATACTAAGCTCCAGAAATGCTGAGAATGCTGTTGAGACTTTAACTGCATATTATTTTGAAGGTTTACTAATATATAATATATAAAATCCAACCGTCTGTCTGTCTGTATGTCTGTCCACTTTTCACGAAAGAACTACTTAACGTATTAGGTCGGGTTTTTTTCTATAATTTGCTTGAATATTCCGGCTGAATTTGTGACTTCTCTCATTTCGCTGTGTATCATAGTTCGCTTTTGATACCAATTTATTAGCATGAATCCGAGTGAAATGCAGAGGGCTGAGGGGCCTTCCTCACTCACTCGCCAGCTTTGGGGTATGTTCCTTAACTGCGCTTAGCTAGCGAAAGAGAGAACAATTGAATTCAACTTTGTTTGATATTTAAAATAAAGTGTTGCTTAGGTCTTGATGAGTTTGAGTCTGGATATTCTCTTAAGTGTATGCCGCATTGAAAAGATAGATTGCAATTCAGATTATGGATCGTGATTTTGTGTTTAAAGGATTGTGATATGATTTTTTGTAAAGATCGCCCACCCCTGATTTGACTAATCAAGCTTCAAATTTGTGTAGGATTCATTAACCCTTTGGCGAGCTACTTGGAAAGGGGTTACGAGCTACCAGTAGCTTGCGAGCAACGTGTTGGAGAACCCTGCTGTAGATGGTGAATGTGAGCCAGCACTGAATTGAGTACAGTATATTCTGACCTCTGCTCAAAGAGGATTGTGAGGTCATCAGGAGAGATGGGTAGTATTGAACATATTTTTTGAAAAAGAATTTGTTAAGTAATGCAGTCATCATCCATCCATCCATTTTCCTACCCGTTGAATCCGAACACAGGGTCTGCTGGAGCCAATCCCAGCCAAAACAGGGCGCAAGGCAGGAACCAACCCCGGGCAGGGCACCAACCCACCACAGGACACACACACCCACACACCAAGCACAATTTAGAATCGCCAATCCACCTAACCTGCATGTCTTTGGACTGTGGGAGGAAACCGGAGTACCCGGAGGAAACCACACAGACACGGGGAAAACATGCAAACTCCACGCAGGGAGGACCCGGGAAGCAAACCCAGGTCTCCTAACTGCGAGGCAGCAGCGCTACCCACTGCGCCACCGTGCTGCCCGCAGTCATCATTGTAAAAAAAAAAAAAAACAGTGGTGGGAATCAGCTTCCATTGTATCAGAAATAAAAGAACAACTTCTTAACAAAAACAATATTAAGAGTCTTCACAATAAGTTTGTTTATTTATTGTACTGTGCTTTAGCAGGAAATTACTTAATACCTAGACTTTATTTGAAAATTGAAAAGCCATAAAATGAACACTTCAAAAAAGGATGCTGTAATCTGGTGGGAGTGAGGCAAGACATAGCAAGGAACAATTAAAACGCTGTGACAAATTCAGGAGTTGTACTGTAGCTACCCAAACACAATACAGAGTGTGGACCCCAGGGACATGTACAGCCACCCCAACCTGACACAAACAGGCAAAAACACAGGTGCAACACACAACATTCTTTATTTTCACTCGTGGTGTGCTTTCCTAGCTCCCCAGAGCACAGCAAAATAGAAGCACCAAAGCATAGTCCTTTCTTCTCTTGTCTCTGACTTTCAGTCCTTCTGCCTCCCCTCCCTCTTTGGCAAGCTTGGTCCACCTCCTCCCAACTCTGGCTCCCTGAATGAAGTGAGGCGGCCCCTTTTATTCAGCTCCTGGGAGTGCTCCAGATGGCTCTTTTTCTGGAATCACTCCCAGGTGTGGTGGAAGTCCACTGTAGGGCTCTACAGCTCCCCCTGGCAGCGCCCACGGAACCCAACAGGGCTGTACCAAACTCAAACTCCCAGTGTGATCTGCAGGAATCCAAGGTGCCACAGCCACTCAGGAGGGCTGTCCTCTAGCTTCCCAGGGAAGGTAGTGCCTCACAGATGCTCTCTCCCCAAGTCCTTCCATTGTTGTAGCATCACAGCTGGGTAAGGGCCCTGGCTGTGCACCACAAGAAAAATACATTAACCAGTAATATTCAAAATACTAACATTTTATCAAATAGTATATATTTAAAAACATTATTTAACACAAATATATCTCAGCACTGTTGCTAAAGTCACCATGGTGGTAAGGCTGCTAGGCTGGATTAAATCTGTCTGGAAATGTTGAAAGCACTGGACATTGTTTGGATAGCATGGTTACTATAACTATCACCAGATTTTCAATGAATATGCTACAAAATGAATTACATATCTTTTTTATTTTACTGAATGCATTTCTTTTAAAATTCACAAAATAAGCAATATATATCTTATGCATACCTGCAAGCAATGACATAATATTATACCTCCATATACGTCAGGGCACTTGATGAATATAATAAACTTTATAATGTCTGATTTTAAAACACCACTCATGTATGACTTTATAGGCAACACCACAGCATTAAATATAATGCATTCTGTCAGTTCCTTAATGGTGCTTTATTTGGTTTCTGTCTTTGTAAAGTGTCACTCCTGCAACTTGGGGCCATGTGCTGACCTCTGTAGGCCAGTAGGTCTTCAAGCTTTACTCCTATCCAGCTTGGCCCAGCCTTTACTCCTACTGGGTACTACTGGGTTAGTGAACATACATATATTACGCTAACTACTCCTTGCTTGTGCACTTCCCTCTTTATTTGAGATGCTTCACACTTTCTCTTTCTTTCACCTACTGGCCCTGTGCCACATATCACTGGTTGCAATCCCATGTTCCACCAGGCCATTCAGCACTATATGTAAATCATCTAGGAAAGTGCATTTTGTAATTTTATGTGTAATGCTATATAAAATAAATCAGAAATCAAAATACAACTGAATTTCTCAATTTTAGTAAAAGTTTCAAGCAAAGATAATTTTCCAGGTTTTATGCTATAATCTCCCCATCTTCAGACAGGGAAATTGGAGACCTCCCACAGATAAGTGCAGTTATATCAAATTTTAATAAATCCTCATTCCATTTTATTAAACAGAAAAAACAACAACAAAGCATAAAATATATTCAGATGTCTCAGACAGAAACTAGAAAATAGTTTAAAAGCCTATTTATTAAATCTAAATCTACTAAGGAAAATGTTCTGTAACTATTTAAATACATTGCTAAAAAGCTCATTCCTACCAAATGGTGCCTGAGTGCTGTGCTTACAGATGGAGCCACGTCAAATAGCCGCGGCCGTGTGAATGGCGTGCGAATGGCGTACGGCTGCCCTATGCACGCCGTGATCCCCCCCTCCTTCTACTGACAGAAGGCGTGTCAAGATTTCACAGTAAACACGCCCATTCATGCCCTATTTATTCATTTACCTGGTTCCACCACTAGATGGCGCTTTGTTCTCAAGAACACGTTAACACACGCCAGCAATTTAGCTGCGCTGAGTTGCAATCACGTGATTTTAACAACCCACCCCTCCCCCGCCGAACTGACGCTATCAAACTGCACTACAGAGATTAAGATGGCGGCTTAACACTAGAATTACCAGAGCCTACGAAAAAACTCTTAGATCCGTCCCACCTTAAATCACTTCTTAAAACCGTTCTCACCTCTCCGCCAGTGTCTTTTGTTAATCTAAATGTGTTGATAAAGAAAAGTTGCAAGTAGCCGGCTATTCCATCCCCCCATCGACTTAGAAAGTGCACAAACTTCTCCCAGCTCATGCCTTGATTGATTATCTGGGAGTGAAGTGGAGTTTTAGAGTGGAAATAATAGATCATTATTTGGAATACACGTATTTCACGTGTGTTCCGTTTCTACAGTAATCCGTGTAAACACATTTTTAAAACAGAAACGTTTTTCATATTGTAGTAGTAAATGACAAAATGTAGGCATAAACTATATAATGTATGAAGCCTGAAGTCCAAATATCAAATTAACAGCTTCACAAAAGGTACAAATATAACAGAACAAGTATGCTTTTATTCAAAAATATAACTACAGGAAAAAAAAGCCGCATTAACAAGCCACATTGACACATATGTATTTCAACTGCCATGGTAGTGTAATGGTATCAACTGCTGACTTGTAACCAAAAGGTTATGAGTTCGATCCTGTACGATTCCCTTTTGAAAAGTAAACTGCTCTTATTCTTACTATTTTAAAATAAAAACATACAAAACTGATTTCCGATCCGTGCTATATAAAATCATCCCATTCAAATATTAACTATTCCCACACACCCTTCCAACATTTACGGCATGTGTACTTGTTGCAGTTTACACACCTCTCTGTGCTATGGTTCCTATTACACTGAATGAGCACCTGACACTGTACTTTCTTCCCTATATAAATAACATTCGAGCTATAGCGCGTCTCCAAATAAATCACATTTGAGCTATAGCACGTCTTTATGTGAAAACAGCATTGTCAGATGGGGGGGGATCGTGAACGCGACAGAGAATGGAACTGAAAAAAAAAGCTAACCTTTACAATTATCATGCATTTACACTGGCTCTTACAGACTGACTGAAATCAAATTATGTTTTTATTCTAAAATAGTACAGTACATGCAATATTATTTGAAAACGAACAATGTCAGATCGGGTTTGAATACACGCTGACGCTCTTACAGAAGAAGTCAGCTTATTCAGTGCAGCAGTTTAAACACACAGCACATGCAATATTATCTGAAACCGAACAGCGTCAGATCAGGAGCATATTCAAACCAGATCTGACGCTGATCGTTTTCAAATAATATTGCATTAGTGCAATGATGTTTTTACATACATTGTCTCTTTCATTCATCTTGCGGTTTGTAATCAGTGACCGCGTGTTTTTTTCCCCGATCTTGCCAGTCCCCACATGTTGCTGTATGGTGGTGTTTCTTTTGTACTCCAGGACACGCAGAGGCCAGAATAGTACAGAGCAGTAAGTTCAGCGCTATATGCAATCAGACAGGCAGAGAAGGCATTAGATATATAAATAAACAGGGAAGGCACTGTATAATAGATATATAAAAACAGCTAAGGGGATAGATATATAGATAGGTAGGAAGGAAAGGCACTATATGATAGGCAGACAGGGAAGCTCCTATATAATAATAAAATTACTGTTATTACTATATAGAGAGACAGGGAGTTCAGGCAGGCAGAACGGCGAAGGTTATTTATTTATTTTTAACTATTTTAGAATAAAAACATAATTTGATTTCAGTCAGTCTGTAAGAGCCAGTGTAAATGCATGATAATTGTAAAGGTTAGCTTTTTTTTTTAATTCAGTTCCATTCTCTCAGTCGCGTTCACGATCCCTCCCCCCAATCTGAGAATGCTGTTTTCACATAAAGACGTGCTATAGCTCAAATGT
>JANRMT010062842.1:4378868-4448237 GCA_026402145.1 Polypterus bichir lapradei | reverse complement strand
TCACGATCCCTCCCCCCACCCCCCCCATGGAGGACTATTTCGGACAAAATGAAATAAATAAATAAACAAATGCGCAAATAAATAAAAGTACTGTGAAATGTAAGCATAAATAAATAAATGTATCATGAAATGAAGCCTTAATAAATAAATTTGTCATGAAATGAGAGCATAAATAAATAAGTGTGTCACGAAACATGTTTTTTGTTGCTTATTTATTTATTTCATTTTGTCCGTAACATTCCTGCAAACCGTCATGAAATACGACTTGAAATAAAACTGTCACTTTCACTCGTCATTGTCAATGTGGCTTGTTAATGCGGCTTTTTTTTCCTGTAGTTATATTTTTGAATAAAAGCATACTTGTTCTGTTATATTTGTACCTTTTGTGAAGCTGTTAATTTGATATTTGGACTTCAGGCTTCATACATTATATAGTTTATGCCTACATTTTGTCATTTACTACTACAATATGAAAAAAGTTTCTGTTTTAAAAATGTGTTTACACGGATTACTGTAGAAACGCAACACACGTGAAATACGTGTATTCCAAATAATGATCTATTATTTCCACTCTAAAACTCCACTTCACTCCCAGATAATCAATCAAGGCATGAGCTGGGAGAAGTTTGTGCACTTTCTAAGTCGATGGGGGGATGGAATAGCCGGCTACTTGCAACTTTTCTTTATCAACACATTTAGATTAACAAAAGACGCTGGCGGAGAGGTGAGAACGGTTTTAAGAAGCGATTTAAGGTGGGACGGATCTAAGAGTTTTTTTGTAGGCTCTGGTAATTCTAGTGTTAATGGACTATTCGCGGTAAGTGGTGACTTTATTTATTTATTTATTCTTATAAAATTTGTTTGGGGTAGGTTACAGATTATTTCCCAGTTTAGTTTTTTATTGGCCGTTTTGAAAATCACTGGCAGCACCAGCAACGGTCAGATATAACTTTAGATAACTTAATGGTCTGTTTACCAAGTCTGGAGTTAACATTACAGCTTACTGTCAGTGTCACAAACTCACAATGTCACTCCTCTTTTAATCAAAAAGACGCTTTGCAGCAAAATATAATTTATCTGTATATTAAATGGAACTAGGTAAAATACACAATAATGTAAAATACTGTACATAGCCTGCATTTGTATTCCGTACCTGCAATGATCGGTATAGATAAATTACAGACGTACAGTGTCTTTAAGGATTGTTAACCCAGATAGCACACACACGTTGCAGAGACGTCTATGCGACGTCATCTTTTTCATCTGGCAGATGTCTGGCAGAGGGCGTTTGTCTTTAAGGATTATTAAGGATGTCTTAAAAAATATTTTAATAACTAGTTTTCTCGACATTTCCACTTTATTCTCGACATTTACGTCGAGATTAAAGTCGACATGTTGACTTTATTCTCGACATTTCCACTTTATTCTCGACATTTACGTCGAGATTAAAGTCGACATTTCCACTTTATTCTAATAGTTTATTTTGTCAGTAGAATGTCGCAAACTAAACTTCATCTTAAAATGAATGTTTAATTTACTAGATTTTCTCAAACCCCGTCATTAATTAATGTAGCACATTAAATGCTTTATATTAAGTGTTCCTCGACCCAGTTGTTAATCTCTATGCGCTTCTTAAACTGACTTCCTCTTGCACTGAGAGGCGCAGACAGCGATCGCCGCACATTGATTTCATGATAATCCTGCTCTAAGAACATTCAGAATACTAAGAGAAATGCTTGATATCTTCTTCACGATGAAATGCATTAAAGCATGTATTAAACATGGGTGGCAGGGGGCACGGTGGCGTGGCTATAGAGCTGCTCCCTTGCATTAAGGGGTCCCCAGTTGTATGTTCAGTGTAGTGAACTTTATGGCAGGTGTGACGAGGCTCCAAAAAACAAAAGTGGGAGAGATATCTAAGACAGTACACGAAAGAAGGATGAAGTGGGGTGGACATGTGATGAGGAGAGACAATAAATATGTGGGCATAAGAGTGATAGGAATGGAAATATAGGAGAAGAAAAAGCAAGGAAGGCCAAAGCAGAGGTGGATGGATTGAGTAAAAGAAGGTCAAAAGGAAAAGAGCCTTAACTGAGAAGGATTAGCAGAACCAAGCAGTTTGGCGAAGGAAGTTTTTTCTAACTCCACACACCCATCTCAACGTTCTCATTTCTGCTTTCAAACAATCAATTCATACTTTTCCAACTGTCTATTCCTTATTTTTAATTTTTTAATTCTTAATGTACTAATTGTTAAGTTTCTGTCTGCAGAGGCAGCAAACTTTGTGAGGAAATGACATCTAAATCTCTGCCCCATTTTGCTTCCCTTACTTTTGACATCTATAGCAGGCATGATGAGGTACCAACGGCTCTAGTGTTAATCCTTTTATGGTTATTACTCTCATAATGCAGGTTTCAAAATTATTGTGAAACCTTAACAGTTTGCTGCTCAAACTGTCATTTAATGAAAGACAAAGAGAAATACCCAAATTGTGCAAGAAAGTTTGGGTATTTTGAACATTAAATCCTGTCCAAGATATAGCTTATTTTTTTTATTTCTGCTTGTGCTTGTACTCCATGTGCAACACTATTAAATCTGTACTGCAGTGCATTGTGAATTAGATTTGAGACAGACTAGAGCCTAGAGCCCTACAGTATATAAACTATACATGCAGACTGAGCTCTTTGTATTTTAAACCAATAGCAACTTATTTCTCACTTGTGCACAGCTTTTTTTATCTATGGCAATAGGTGGTTCTAAAAGTCTTTAAACATTTTTTCTTATTTTTGCTTTGGAGTTAAAGAAAGATTGCAGCCTATTTTTAATAAAGCTTGTGGTGTATATTCAAAGCTTTTCTCAATTCAACCTTCAGAAGGTCAATCTTATCAACAGTACATTATGAGCACTGTAATAATAGTAATTTTGGCTCACGTAAATTGACCAAAACCAGACAATATGCAGGGTATTGACCTCTGCCATACTGGATGCAATGTATTCAAGCACAGCTTAATAAAAATTCCCCTGGAAATGGAATTCTTCTCATTCTGGTTATAAGGAATATTGAACACACTGGGCATCCTAAATAGCATTTTCTCTTTTTCTGCATGTTTTGTTATTGCATTAGAACAACATGGAAAAAAGCACAATTTTCAAAATGTAGATTATTTAAAGACATGATCATTGAAAAAATATTCAGTATATTCGTCAGAAATTAAAAAAAGAAAAGTATGTTTTACAGACTACAACAGGATTTTAAAAACACAGACCTCATTGCTTTAAAGTGTTATTAAAGTGAATAGTTGAGATTTCTGTAATAACAATAAATCCAAAAACTATATCAGTTTTGTTCCTAGGTTGATTTCGTTAATGTTTGTCTTTTTATATACATTTTTTGTTGCAAATGTTACTTATCTGATAACCGTGACTAGGATAATTACAAAAGTGACATATCTTACAAAGGATTTGCAAAAACTAGAACAGGTAGTTTCTTGTTTTTATTATTCAGTATTTTAAATTAGTTTAATTTAAACTAAAATTCTAAATGAAGTTATGGGCATGACAAATTCATATGTATTCTGGCCTTCATGCTGCTTCAATAATTACTCATTAAACAATTATGGAAAATGTTTTTCTTGTATAGGACATTAGGATATCCTCCAAGATTTCATGGATTAGCTCCTATCATCTGTTAATGTGTATATTGTGGTCCACACCTTAATGTGCAATGAAATATCTGATCCAGGATTCTGTATTGAAATAATGCACTAAATTGGGCCTCATCACACAGCTCATTGATTGTGAAGCTACCTGCTCATACCGTAGGTATCCTCTGAGGTCAATAGACCAAAAACAGAATGTACGGTAGGTAAAGGCGTGTAACAAATATGGTTCAATCCATCATTAATCCTCACTGGCATTCTTATTCTTAATTTATATTTGGAAGTAATTTACTGAGGGGAATTTGAAAACACACAAACCACACTCCAAAAATATAATTAATCACAATTAATCTAATTAATGATTAACACAAATTTAGAGAAGAAGTAACAGAATGTATTGGGTGAAAAAGAAAAAAAAAAGAGAATAGGAAATCCAGAAAGTATTAACTAATAACAATTTCCTAAAACCTGCACTATTATAAATTGTAGTTAATTAACAACAAAATTCTAACAGTATAATCCTATTACCTTTAAATACAGAATTGTACTGTTATTAAGAATTGCTACAGGTGTCATATGACTTTAACAGGGGTTGTGTGACTTAATAACAGTATCTTGTATTATTTTTTGCATTTCATGAGCAACCTGCAGTGGAGTGCGTATGTGAAGTGTGGTGAGGTACTCTTTCATCTGTTCTTGGCCTTGTAATTTTATTTTGTCAGTATGAATAAACCTACAGTATTTATCTTTCCTTAAGTTAAGTTACTTAAAGAAGGCTAACATGAGTTAAATTTCTGGATAAATGGAGATACAGTGATCCCCCGCCTATGGCAGAAGTTACGTTCCAGACCCATCAGCGATAGGTGAAAATCTGAGATATAGAAAGACCATATAAATAAACATTTTTTTATAGTTTAAGCCTTAAAATTCACCTCCCACAGGCTTTAAACATAAGTAAACTTATCAAAACACACTTTGTAAACACATATGATATGTTGATGTCGGGCTAAGGATATGAGTAACATCTCTCTATTATTAAAAAATATCTTGGCAGGGACACCCGGGAGACGAGGCATGATCTTCTCGGAAGACAATTTGACGTCCCGTGAAAGACATTTTAACGTCACTCAACACAAGGCAGTGAGACAGAAGGACAGCTGCTGTACAGGCTTTTAAATGATCAACGCACAGAGTGACAAGCAAAACACGCATCTTGGCAGAAGCAGCAGAAAGCCAGTAGCTGATCCGTCCACTTCTCCTTAGCGTGCGTTCAGCTCCACCCCTTCACAACGCGAGCAGCAGAGATGCGAAGTGGCAGGAGCGTAGCATGCCTCTGGGGGGGTTGAGCGAAGCAATTGAGACCAGATCATCTCGGACAGACACTTTGATGACACGCAAGACCAGGCATTACAACCTTAGGAAGCAAAACCCTGAGACAGCAACTTTTGCACGTCACACCCTACTTACAAACAATTTAAAACAAGTTCATGGACATCTAATCTAGCAGTTGTTGGAATGCTTTTGGCAGAGAAACTCCCAGCTCTTAAAATAAGCAATTTTAAAAAATTAACGTCACGCAAGACAAGGCAGTGGGACAGAATGACAGCTGCTGTACAGGCTTTTAAATGATCAACGCGCAGAGTGAAAAGCAGAACATGCAGCTCTCCAGCAGCAGCTGCAGCAAGCCAGCAGATGATCCGACCGCTTCTCCTTAGCGTGCGTTCAGCCCTAACCATCCCCCCCAGAACGCTAGCGGCAGAGACGCAAAGTGGCAAAAGGACAGTTGATTCAGAGGCTTTTAAATGATTGATGCAAAGAGCGACAAGCAGAACACACATCTGGCCAGCAGCAGCAGCAAGACAGCAGCTGAAACAATCGCATCTGTTTAGCTTGCATTCAGACTCCCCCTCCACAAAGTGAGCAGCGTTATAAGTCCCGCGAGAAAGAGATTTAACCACGCCCGGGGCAGGAAATAAATGACAAATATTGTTTTTACAAAAGTTTTAAAGAAAAATGAAAATAATACATATGTAACAATTCCCATGAAAATAACAATCTCTTTAAATTGTTTATCCGGTAAACCAAACCCAGGGGTGGGCGAGTGATGCGAGCAGGGGGCAGAGCCCCCTAGTAATAATAATAATGATAATAATAAATCTGCAATGTAGCAGAGGCGCGATATCTGAACCGCGATATAGCGGGGGATCACTGTACCATCATTGCTTTATGTAACTTTATCTTGAGCTTCAACTAATGCTGTTCAAGTAACATCACATACTTAACATATGCAACATTAAGCTAAAGTAACCTGCAAATCCATGAGTGGAATTTTATTCTGATAGTGGAGTTGTAATGTGCGTTCATAGGATTTTAAGTATTTAATTAAATAGCAATGTTAGGTTAGCCTACGTAATTGTGAGTACATAATTTAACAACTTGATGGCTAACTGGTAAATGATGGGTATGTTCGATAAATTTAGCTAAAGTTGCTCTTCCTGTATTAACTTCCTGATACAGCATTCTTGTAACATAACATTGCAACATAAAAGAGTAAGTTTGTTTGCATGACTTTGTTTTTCACTTTCTGGTTGATTGTTCCCTGGTAACGTTAATACTGTGTTGGATGATCATAAATGTTAAAATAGGACAATGAGGCAATGACCATTAGGCTGAAGTATGTTCTAGCAGAACCACTCAGCAGCCATTGTTTCTATTTAAAGCACAATAGCCCATTTATTCAGACAATTTTTAAACTGTTTAGACTATTTGGTTTGACTTGCCAGAATGTTGCCCTGCACAGTCTGTAGATAGATAGATAGATACTTTATTAATCCCAAGGGGAAATTCACATAATCCAACAGCAGTATACTGATACAAAAAACAATATTAAATTAAATAGTAATAAAAATGCATGTAAAAGCAGACAATAACTTTGAGTAATGTTAGCATTTACTCCACCGGGTGGAATTGAAGAGTCGCATAGTGTGGGGGAGGAACAATCTCCTTAGTCTGTCAGTGGAGTAAGACAGTGACAAAAGTCTGTCACTGAAGCTACTCCTCTGCCTGGAAATGACACTGTTCAGTGGATGCAGTGGATTCTTCATGATTGACAGGAGTTTGCTTAATGCCCGTCGCTCTGCCACAGATGTTAAACTGTCCAACTTTACTCCTACAATAGAGCCTGCCTTCTAAACAAGTTTGTCCAGGCGTGAGGTGTCTTTCATCTTTATGCTGCCTCCCCAGCACACCACCACGTAGAAGAGGGCACTTGCAACAACTGTCTGGTAGAACATCTGCAGCATCTTATTGCAGATGTTGAAGGATGCCAACCTTCTAAGAAAGTATAGTCAGCTCTGACCTTTCTTACATAGAGCATCAGTATTGGCAGTCCAGTCCGATTTGTCATCTAGCTGCACTCCCAGATATTTATAGGTCTGCACCCTCTGCACACAGTCACCTCTGATGATTACAGAGTCCATGAGGGGCCTGGGCCTCCTAAAATCCACCACCAGCTCCTTGGTCTTGCTGGTGTTAAGGTGTAAGTGGTTTGAGTCGCACCATTTAACAAAGTCTTTGATTAGCTTCCTGTACTACTCCTCCTGCCCACTCCTGATGCAGCCCACAATAGCAGTGTCATCAGCGAACTTTTGCATGTGGCAGGACTCCGAGTCGTATTGGAAGTCTGATGTATATAAATTGAACAAGACCGGAGGAAGTACAGTCCCCTGCGGCGCCCCTGTGTTGCTGACCATAATTTTAGACCTGCAGTTCCCAAGACGCACATATTAAGGTCTGTCTGTAAGATAGTCCACGATCCATGCCACCAGGTGTGAATCTACTCCCATCTCAGTCAGCTTGTCTCTAAGCAGCAGAGGTTGGATGGTGTTGAAGGCGCTAGAGAAGTCCAAAAACATAATTCTTACAACACCACTGCCTCTGTCCAGGTGGGAGAGGGATCGGTGTAGCATATAGATGATGGCATCCTCCGCTCCCACCTTCTTCCGGTATGCGAACTGCAGAGGGTCGAGGGCGTGGCGGACCTGTGTCCTCAGGTGGTGAAGCAGCAGCCGCTCCATGGTCTTCATCAGATGTGACGTCAGAGCAGCAGGCCGGAAGTCATTCAGCTCACTAGGACGTGATACCTTTGGGACTGGGGTGATACAAGATGTTTTTCAAAGCCTTGGGACTCTCCCCTGTTCCAGGCTCAGGTTGAAGATGCACTGTAGAGGACTCCCCAGTTCCAACACACAGGCCTTCAGCAGTCGTGGTGATACATCATCTGGACCCGCTGCTTTGCTGGCACGAAGTCTTCTCAGCTCTCTGCTCACCTGGACTGCTGTAATTGTGGGTGGGGATGTCTCACCTATGCTGGAATCAGCAGAAGGATGGTTGGAGGATGCAGTACTCCGAGGTAAGAGTGGGTTAGGGTGATCAAACCTATTAAAGAAGTTGTTTATTTGCTTTGCTATCTCCATGTCTGTCTTGATGGTGGCACCCTGCTTCGAGCTGCAGCCAGTGATAATCTTCATCCCATCCCACACTTCCTTCATGCTGTTGTTCTGCAACTTCTGCTCCAGCTTTCTCCTGTACTGCTCTTTCGCCGCCCTGAGCTGGACTCGGAGTTCCTTCTGCACGCACTTGAGCTCATGCTGATCACCGTCTTTAAAAGCCCTTTTCTTCTGGTTCAAAAGGCCTTTGATGTCACTTGTAATCCATGGCTTGTTGTTAGCATAGCAGCGTACTGTTCTTACTGGAACTACAATGTCCATACAGAAGTTGATGTAATCAGTTGTACATTCAACAGCCTCTTCAATGTTCTCACTATGTGACCCCAGCAGTATATCCCAGTCTGTAGTTCCAAAGCAGTCTCTCAGAGCCTGCTCTGCCTCAGGGGACCACTTCCTGAATGATCGTGTGGTTGTAGGTAGCTCCCTCACTCTTGGTTTGTAGTGAGGCTGAAGCAGAACCAGGTTATGATCTGCTTTCCCAAGCGCAGGCAGCGGGGTGGCGCTGTATGCGTCTTAAATGTTTGCATACAGTAGGTTGATAGTCCTATTTCCCCGGGTGTTACAATCCACATACTGGGAGAAGGCAGGTAATGTTTTGTCCAGCGTCACATGGTTAAAGTCTCCAGAGATTAGCACAAGTGCCTCAGGGTGCTGCGTTTGTAACTTAGCAACTGTGGAATGGATGACGTCACTCGCTATCTCCATGTTCGCTTGAGGGGGGATGTAAACAATAACAACAATCATGTGTCCAAACTCTCTGGGCAAGTAGTAGTAACCCCCCCATCTGACTCTAAGTAACAGCGCAAGTACATACGCTAAACCAAGTTTATGTGTGTACTGTATAATATTAACCAAAAGAGCAGCTTACTACTGAAAACGGCAAATATAGGAGTGAGTGGGGATCAAACCGGGGACTCTTGATTACACTTGGTTTGCATCTGTAATTGCTATTACTTAGAGTCAGATGGGGGGAGGGGAAGGGGGTTTAGAACGCATGAGCTTATTCAGTGCAGCAGGATCAACGCACATGTTGATCTTTTTTTTCTTTCAGTACATGTGCCTTCCCTGTTTGTTTATACTGTATATCTAGTGACTTCTCTGCCTGTCTGTCTCTCTATTACGCAGTGCTCTGTCTGTCTGTGTGTTATGGAACTTAAAAATAACAGTTGTAAGGGTACTTGTTCATGTTAATTGCAGTCTCAATTGTTAAAAAATATTTTAAAAGGAGCATCCCACATGAAAATATAACGATCTCATTAACTGAGAGTGCATACCAATTTATAAATTTTATGTCCGTTTGAGGTTAAAAAGAAAAAAAAAATAACACGTTCTCCCCATTGGGGCATCGAACTGGGATCTCTGAAGCACGGAAAGCCTGCTGTACCCTGAGACGGCAAATCTCACCGCTAAGCCACAGAAGCTGTTGTATTTTTTTTTTACCTTTTGTGAAAGTGTTTATTTGATGTTTGGACTTCATAATTCACACATTCTATAGTTTATGCTTACATTTTGTAACATTTATTACTAAAGTATGAAAAAGTTTCTGTTTTAACAATGTGTTTACACAGATTACTGTAGAAACAGAACACACATGAAATACGTGTGTTCCAAATAACGAGCTATTATTTCCACTCTAAAACTCCACTTCACTCCCAGATAATCAATCAAGGCATGAGCTGGGAGAAGTTCGTGCACGTTCTAAGTCGGTGGGGGGGATGGAATAGCCTGCTGCTTGCAACTTGTCTTTATCGGCACATTTACAGGACAAAGGACACTGGCGGAGAGGTGTGATGGGATTTAAGATGGGCCGGATCTGCGAGTCTTTTCGTAGGCTCTAGTAATTCTAGTGTTAAGCACTGTCATAAAACATTTTCAGTAACATCTAGTTTTACGTCTCACTGAAAACATAAAAATGTTCAGAAGAAACTTTATTGCACTCCATTATTGCCACAGCAGTTGAGAGTGTAGATGAAAGCTCTCCTTGCAGTTATTTGCAGTCTGATATGCAGATTGGTGCTGCTGGCAGTTGTGAGCAACTTGATGTTAGTCCCGAAAATATTGATGAGACCTTATTTTTGAGGAATCTCGCTCTATTTTATGTTAAATTACAAGCAAAATTACTTCTTTGTCTTCTGCTATTCAGACAATTGTTGAAGACATGTAATCAATATATGACATCAGTCTATCCCATTTCATTTTCAAGCTGAATGAAAAGTTAGTTACCCTTAGGGTTACAGGGGCTACTATTAGCTCTGTGATTAATGATCTGAAATCTTCCAAAATTGCCATACGCTTACTGCTAAATACAAATCAGCTACAAGAAAATATACTCAAAAACAGCCTTAATTATACTGAGCCTGTACTGATTTATCTGGGACTGAATGAAGCTGGCAAAGTGTGTTTTGCCCAGTAAATCCAAGTGAAACAAACATTTCAGAGTCTGTTTCAGTGTAAGCCTGCATGTCAACAATACAGCCAATTGAAGGTTATCATTCACGATGTGTTAGATTAAGAAAAAATTACTTAAAACTTTGTATAGAGGGAGGAGGCTTCATTAGATGTGGTTTATCAGGATACCTTTGAGGTAGTAAACTCTTGAGGACCTGGAAAAAATAAGCATGATATACTTGCCATGTATCTCACATTTGCGGACCTTTTACCACCCAGCAGGTCAAGCATTGCCCAGATGCAACTCGCTCTACTTTTGTGGAGAAAAACATTACAGGTATTTTAGTCAGAAATTGGCCATGGGAGTTCTAGAAAAGGACTTTATGGATCTTGAAAAGAATGGTATATTTTCACCTAATTGACAGATCTAGAAATGTGCCTTGTCCTGTGTGCCATCACTTGTGGCAACCTACGGTCACATAATATTGGAGAGTTTTTTGAGAACTTCAGTGGGAGTAAATATTTCTGCAGATACTGTGGGGTCAGCAAAGATACTTTTCATGCAGATCCTCTTTTCCAGGCCACTATTCCCACAGCACAGTTTTATGTTCAGAAACGTTGAGGTGGATGTAGTCCATCGCAACCACATCAAATCTGACTCATTATTCAATGAGCTGTCTTTCTTTCATTGTTGTCAGCCAGGGCTGCCTCCATGTCTCCATGTGGTATCTACTAAACTAGCACTATATATCTAACATCTAGTCACTGACAACATCCAATTTACTTACCTTGATCTGTATCGAAAAATAAGTTAATTTAATTATCTAGGTAATGATACAAATGACTGACCTTGCAAGGTGAATACAGAGAGTGGTTAACTAAATAAGCATGGTGTTAAAAACTGGTATCTGCTGAGAATGTTACCAGTGTTGATTTGAGAGAAAATTGAACCTCCCAATGAAAATGAAATATGGCAGCTCATTTTACACCTACAAGAAATTGTTGCTCTTATTTGTGCACCCATCTTCTTCACTAGCAGGATATTACTTATTCATGAATATCTACATTTCAGGAAACATACTTTTTGTGGTCACAGATGGAAAATTAAACATCATATCAGTCACTACTCAGAGCTTATAAACTGCTGTGTCTTGCTTAGTCTTGATTACTCGTTTGTGGGCATTGAGATTCAACAGCAAGCACACAAATACAGTATGTGCTTATCTCTCACAGAGAAACATTAATGTTTAGAATGCTAGTAATCTCTTTACACCTGGCAATTTAGTGAATAAAATACGAGTTTTTCCTTAGTGATTACAATGATGCCATCAGAGAATCGGTATCAGGTTTGCGATTTTCAGCCTACAAATACTTTGATTTCTCATGAAGCAACTGTAAAAGATACACAATACTAAAAAAAAAAAAAAATCACAGTAATTCAGCAGTGCATTTCATCACTGAAATGTATGACGGCTTGTATCTCGATAACATTGATGTTTATTTGCTAACACCAAAACAGAAATGTTATTCTTGTGTTAATCGGGAGGAACTACTCAGTTTTTACGATTTATCTGAGTACACTGTTGGGGACAAGGCAATGAGTGTTCTTGATCACTTTTTGCATTCACAATTACGTGATGACAACTCTGACTGAAGAACTAAGGGGGATTATCTTGAAGTCTCAGCCAGCTGTTGCTGAGAACTTCAACACAATTTGATAGTGAAGCTTCTAAACTGTGGCATGGAATTAAAGGAAGACCATAAATATGCATGACAAGTAAACATTGCTGACCTTTTACCTGTTATACAAGTGAGGACGTTACCGGCTGTGTTTAAAATAGATAATGTTTGCTTGCCTATTATGTTGGTCGTGTAAATTTAAACTGAACAAAGAAAAAAAACACTTGGTTATATTCCTATAATCAATAATTTATAAAATAAATTAATTTAAAGTTTGGGATTTACACTAAGATGAGGGCATTATTGATGCTACTTTTTAAAGATGCCATATCTCACCATATTTCTATCCATTTTGGAGACTGAAGTGGCCAAACTGGATCTTATAATTGAGCCTACTGGTACCTCATCAGTAAGGATCCCTTCACCACTGCCAAGCTCCTCTTCATCCATCATGCTTTCCTGTCAGAACAATTCCAGTAGCACAGAATACACGGCACCATATGCCTATAGAAATTCATTCAGCCATCTCCAGTGGTTGGAGACCCCAACCTTCATCACAATGTGATTAGAGTCCTGATGGATGAAATGAGAAAGTAAGAGCCAAATTCAATGTGCTCACAGTGTCCTGCCATTTGCAGAAACATCATTTGTCAGTACCCCAAGAGATTTTGTAGATCAGCATGACAATGGTAAGCTTTTAACAAGTGGCTATACCTCACTCTTAATTTAAGTTAAAAACCATATTGAAAATCTAAGTCTAAATTGGTATCACTGTTCATCAAGCCACCATATTTAGGAAGGCCCTACTAATAAGTATGGCTGTTCCAGATTTCAGCCTGGCTTCCCTCAAAAAGATGCTGATGAGACAATGGAGAATAAATCGCAATGTACAAAATGTACAGTCAAGAAGGTGTAAACGGGGGAAAGAGAGCAGAGGTAAAGCAGCTCATGGTAACATCTTTCTGTCTGCAGAATTAGTTGCTAGCACCAGATATTGCAGATTTAAAAGACAAATGGCCCTGTCTCTTCATTCAGAAAGGCCTCTTTGCCTGTTTTCAGCATCTCACGGATATCAATGTGCTGTGATCACTTGAGCTTGTGATAAAGGAATGTGGGCAAGCCAATACCGAGGTAAATACCAGTAGTGAAATAAATAAAGACAAAGAGCAAAATTTCAAACAACCTTGTCATTTGAAAAGAGGTTCTTGAGAATTAATCATTTTGAGAAATACTTGCTTCAAATGTGGAATTTTAAATTTTAGATTATTTTTCACCTTGCTATTCATTTTTGGTGTTAATTTATTGGCATTATCATAACGTTTTGTATGCCATTTTTCTGTCCGTTTTCATTATTCATTGATTTTTTTTTCCTATAGTTGCTGCCTTGTTGTCATTGCAATATTTTACATTGCTTCTCCTGGCAGCACTGTCACTTGCCACATCAGTGCATCGTTGCTATGTAAGGTGGTGTTGAACCCACTGATACATCCAAACTGAGTTGAAGGTGGTTTACATATTTTTGCATCGTCAGTCTGAATATGAAAAGGAAACAATATCAAGAACTTAGGTGGTTCGATAAGGTTTAGGTTTTAGTAGCTTGATAGTTTTGTCTCTGGCTTTTGACCTCAGCCTGACTATTGACTGCTCTTGTTTTAAAACCAATTGTTTGTTTTGTGTTCCAGTCACTCACATTTTACCATATGGCTGTTTCTTCATTACAGTCACAAGAGGGGTAAAGTTGACATGCACAAATAACTGATGCCATTGTCACTGTGGGTGATGTCAGTGTACCACCACTATGAAAGATGTCAGCAACTATATTAAACCTGATTTATGGTTGTTGTATTGATAAAAAGTTAAAAGAATCTTCAACCAAACTTTTTTTAGAGAAATCTCATACTGATATTGTCAACTGGGAGGTGATGTTTCTGTGAGAGATGTGGTCTATTGGGTTTTAAATGAAGAAGCCTCCAGATTTGAAAACAGAGGGACACTTGCATGTACTTTTCAGTGGCCTTTTTAGCAACTAAGGAATGGCTTTGAAACCAACTACAACTTAACCTCTGGCAAAACTGGAACAATGTTTTGGTCCTTGAATTACTTTTGGAAGGGCAGCTGTTGTTTGTATTTTATCTACCAGACAATAGAAAATAACAAAGTTTAAAGAAATTAGGCCTGCTAAGGTCCAACAGAATTGTCTTTTGCTTTGTTCTGCTTGTGGCGAGTGCTGTGTAGGTACTGAAGTTCTTTATAAAACAGTGGTAATAATCACTCCCTGAAGTTTAGTGCTTTGTAACCCAGCTACATAAATGTCCTTTAGATTCATGAACAAATTACTTCCCCTTTAACCTATGAAATGCCTCTGTGATGTGACATGTCTGCAGTTAAGATCAACGGAAACATTTCTCCTAGTCCATGACGTAGATTTGTAGCAGCTCAGTTAATATGCCCCTCATAAATGACTGAAAAACTGGCAAAACATTTGCTCATCTTTGTATGTTTGATATTGCACAGTAATTGTAATAACGTGCTGATACAAACTGTTATAAATCAAATCTAATCTTTAATGTAATTTATGTATTCTTAAAAACTTAAAAATTTAGTAGGAGCAAGAAAAGGAAGTTAGAAATTTTTTCCCATGCTGATTTTATTGACATCTCTGTTTTCATTTCTAAACAATCGGTACTATCTTTCTTCAAGAAAAAAACATGTTTATTAGTAGTAACGGGAATGTCACGATTTAACCAGGACTCTGACCAAGGCTTTAGTTTCATTGCATTTTTTTTATTGCTTTTTATTACTTTTTGTGTTTTATATTACTAAATATGTTTTTGTTTTGTTTCTTCTTATATTGTGTTGTTTTTATTAATACATTCTTTTTTATAGATTATTTTTTGTTTTTTTTTATCTCATCTTATGTTAATTCTGCAGTTCAATATATGCTGAACCCAAGGTGATGGGGGCCCCCTGACATTGTAGCAATGGCTGCTTGTTTCCTGTGTAAAAAGCCTTGGATGTCTCAGACTTATGCAGAAGCATTAACTTAAGTTTGTATTGTTCCTTTCAGCCTTTTTTTATTAACTTCTGTAATTCTGTAAGTCTTCTGATCTGTTTGTGTTGATTTTAAATGTTTAGGTTTTTGGAATTTTTCACATAGTCATTTGGATTTGCTTTTGGTTTTTGAGTCTAGCATTGTTAATGACATATTTTCTTTTAAATTTTTTATTAAACTTTATTATTAAGAATATCACTTTTGCTTCTTGACCCCTGTCCCATTTCAGGACCAGGCCTTTTTTGCCTTTTTGAAGTTGTTAGGCCCAGATTCACATTAGTAGCAGTAGTGGACATAACAGTTGTACTAGCAATAGAAATTGTATTCACATGTGTACAGAGTAAAGCGAAATTGCACCTCACCACCTCTTTAGTGCCATGATAAATACAAATGTATTGCATACCTCCTCATAATAAAGATAATAACTGGGCAGTTCTTGCTAGATAGGTACTACAGGCAGGAAAGAAGCTATAGAGTATATCCTGCACTCAATAAAATCTTTTTTCAGGGCAGAATTAGGGTATGATGAGGTAGAAGCATGTGGTTAAACAATTTTATTCATCTTCTTGTCTCTTGTTCAACAATCTCAGTGAGATATGTTGTGCCTTTAGTAAGATTTAGTCATACACCTAAACACCAGTTTAGTCATGACCATCATGAGCCTACTTCAGGTGGGTGAAATTTTTCAATAACAATTAGGTAGTGTTAAGGATGTAATGGGTTTAGTCCAATATTTGAAGGCTGATAAGGCAGCTTTAATAACTTCTCCAACACCTGCAGTATCACCTAAGCTAAATGACATATTTCTGTTGGTATAAAGTAGTCGCAGTAGCATTACTTGACACACTTCTGCTGAATAATTTGTTGGCTGAAAGTATTCAGTGTTAGAGTGTCAGAGAGAGGATGGGCAGCATCTTTCCAACCCAGTAAACCAGTTATAGAACATTATATGGAAGAAAAATTGTAGAATCTTTCTGTCTAATTTTTAGATGGATACGGTATATGTACTGCAGATTTAGAGCCACAAACAAAATACCCATAAATAATTACTCCCTACTTATGATGGTGTGTATATAATCTAAAAGATTAACAAGAATTATGAGTGAAAAATGACATTGAACATTGCTGTAAGGCATTCAGAATACTTGGTTATGACTTATAACAAGTAAACAAACCTTCAATTTGTAAATAAATTCAGTAATATTCTGTGTAGGTCTATCTTATTATATCATAATATTTATATTTTTACCACAGATGTACTGTCATAGGGGATGCCCCTGCAGCCCCTGCGAGGTGGCCTTCAGAATTGAAGGACCTCATCATCAGATCTCCTCAAGAATTCGCATACCACTAAAGGCAACAGACAGGAGTGCACAATAATACCTGAAATCTGCACAAGTTAGCCAGTAGATAATAAAGGTTACATCATGATCTGAAAAATAAAATACCTAAATGGTGATCAAAGCAAGCATATTTGCAAAATGAGCCACTGCCAAACTACCAAAGATAAAATATATACTTAAATCATCAGTGAATGATGGAATTGGTGAAATTGTCAGCAGAACAGATTAGCTTATATCAGGTGCATCAAGCACTGCACCAAGCCCAACAAAGGAGGCTTCTCCTCTTTCTCTTCCATGCTTTCCTCTTTCCATTGAAGTCAACCATGCCCTAGAGGCATGTAGAAATAATAATATGCAGTATTTGAATAGAAAAAGCAAATAACAAAACTTGATTGTTGAAATGTTTCATTGTTGTTATGTTAATGTCATAGCAGTTTGCTGTACAACAAATTAGCCACTCACATTGATTTATTTTATTTTACAGTAGTCTTTAAAAATCATTTAATTTTAATAGTTGACCTCAACAGTGAGGCAGTAGACAAAATACAGTAGAAACCTCATTTAGTGATTTTCTAGGGGTAGATAAGAAAAAAAACTGTTAAATGCAGGAAACTGTCGGCAATTTGTTTTGATTCCTTTAGTGTATGTTTGCATTTTAACTACAGTTTCTCATAAGTTATTTTTATGATTTATAGTTAGCATTAAGTTTGAAGTGTCTGGATTTGTCCTGTTTAATTTTTATAGTTATCTTTGTCATTAATGTTGTTTGAAATTGTTATTCATTTACATGAAGGACACTATGTTGTTGACAGCAACTTTGCTGTTTTTAGACAATTGGAGCCCAACACATAAAGTGTAGTGCAGCATGTTCAATCTTGTGTTTGAATTTTGAAACCAAAAAGAGCCTGTGTTCATACTGCAGCTCAATTCCCATTTCGCTAGTCACAGGTCTGGGGCCCCATGCATAACGCCGTGTGTAGAATTCACACTAAAACATGGTGTAAGGACAAAAGCGAAAATGTTTGTACGCACAAAAAAAACTAGATGCATAGATTTGTTTGTTGGCCAACTTTCACGTTCTTCCGCTCCATAAATCCCGGTTAGTGTGAAAAGTAATACACGTGCCTGCTGCCACTCCCCAAACTCCTCCCAGAATTACACCTCTTTGAATATGCAAATCAATATAAATAGCCCTTAAGCTTTGCATTCTGTGAAAAGGCAATGGCAAAAGCAAGAGGGGAAAAAGAAGAATTTCAGCAAATACCAAGTGGAGGCAAGGAAAAACATACTATTTGTTGGTTTAAACAGTGGTATAAGCAACAAAAGGAAGTTGATCGAATGACATAGAGTGTCGGAGAAACTCGAAAGCTCAAGTTCACAAAGTCGCACAGTGCCCGAAATAAAAAAGAAGTTGTCTGATATCAATGTCGCTGTGAAAAGGTGAATCGTAGCCCACCGTCTGAGTGTCATATGAAAGCTTATTAGGGCACAGACAAAAGAAAAAAATAGGCACACAGTGGGAAAAAAGCATGAAATGTCAACTTTAATCTCAAAATTTCCATTTTAATCACATACTTTATTTTCTCATTAAAGTAGAACATCATAAACTTTATCTTTAAAATTGTTTAATTTACTAGTTTCTCAAATCCCATCGTAACTAAAGTAGCACGTTAAATGCGTTGTTTTGTATTTGATCTTCTATGTGCTCTATGTGTGTGAATCACTACGTGCTTCTTAAACGGGCTTTCTCTTCCTCTGACAGGACACAGAATCCATTACATTCGTGATATTACAGCTCTCTGAATAATTAAAATACTGAGATGTATACTTGATATCATTTTCATGATAATAGGCGTTAAAGCATGTTATTAAACATGGGAACATGGTGACGCAGTGATTGTTCATGCCTCACGCAAGATCCTTGCTACACCGTGCATGACCCTGGATGAAATAATTTATTGCAGCAGTACTGTCTCTTTCAAACGTACTAACCTCCAATTCCTGTCCTTACTTTTCTTTCTCCAAATACCCAATTGCCACACAATCAGCTCTGTAATAGACGTTAAGCCATCTGTAAGCTTAGAATGCCAATTCTTCAAAACTTTTAAGGAACATTGAAATATCTTCGTCGTACATGTTTAATTATTCTATCCATCTATCCTTCTAGTGAATCGCCGGCCCCAACAAGAATACAGCGCGAGGCAGGAACATTCCATGAACTAAGCGCCAGCTCCTTGCTAGCACTGCGGCACTGTGTCATCACATGTTTAACAATATAGATTATTTAAGTGAAGTTAAAGTTTTATCTGTATAATATAATAAACATATTTTGCTGCTTTTCATCTTCAAAATGATATCGTCATCCTATGTAAAGACGCGCTTTATAAAGTGGCTCAGGTTGTGCAATATTATAACTGTATCGCAAGTTTACAGTGAGGTGATTGTACTAATAAGTACAAACAGTTCTACTGTACAAGGAGCCCTTGATGGACTGATTGAGTGTGTTTATAGTTCTTGGGATGAAACTGTTTCTGAACTGCGAGGTCAGTACAGGAAAGGCTCTGAAGCGTTTGTCGCATGAGAGCAGTTCAAATAGACAGCATGGCTGAGGCAGTGTGTGCTTGATGCTGTATACCGATAATTCTCTTTCCAATCAGCTGCTGTAGAGCTGTGAATCCACACTCAGATACAGATATATAAATACTCCGAGTGGTGCAGTGAGAGTAATATGGAAAAAGATGATCCACTGTGCCAACCCCTAACGGGAGCAGCTGAAAGAAGAAGAAGGTGCAGCGAGAGTAACAATGCTAAAGCAACTATGGTATTTAGAATAGTTTGACCATTCTGTGGACCATTATTTTGTTACGGTTAATTACAATCAGAAACATTAAACTAATACACTGAAATTAACCGCATATTTTTTATTTATAAAGCCACGTCAGGGATGTGGATCTAAAAAAGAACAGTAGCACTGCTTTGACGCAGGGTGCCGCCAGTTTGCAAAACCGAGCGGAGAACTTGCAGAGTTTTAGCTGGCGTGAAAATGTGCATGGCTTTACACCAAGTTTGAGTTTTATACATAACGATTTGAGTGTGGAAATGGGAGTACGCAACATTTTTGTATGTACGCACCTTTTATACATGAGACCCTTGATGATTTTAGAGAAATGTGATTAGCAAGAAATTCCACTAAATCCAAACTTTTCAGAAAAGAGTTACATGGCTCTTGTAACAACTGTTTTACATCTAAACCATCTATACCTCTCTCACCAGTTCTGTGTGCTATCCATTGGACCAGTTATTTCTGTATTTCAAGTCCGGCAGTGATAACAATGTTTAAACCAATAGCCACGATCTTCCGTTTTCCATTTCTCTTCCTTGTAATCATAAGATGACAATTTTACTGAAAAAACAATTCACTGTTGTCATCATTTGGTTTGTTTTTATGGTGGGGGGAAATTGCCAGCATTACATGCCAAGTAACATGGTCATTCCTATGATATTCCATTGTTGCAGCCAACGAAATCATAACATTATAGCTATTGAATCACTGAAATTATGAAAAACCAGTGGAGAAAGAAAAAAATAAAAGTGAAAAACAAAGAATATTACAAACAGTACAAAAAATAGCATGGATCTTGCTCTGCATAACAGAACTAAGCAACATTTTCAGTGTGGTTCCTAGCTGTAATGCCTTAATGTGGATATTGCATATTCTTTATACTGTATGCTTGTCTGAGTTTGCTTGTATTATGGTCTCTCTGGACAAGATTCTCTGTTAAACTGTTTAGCAACACATCTATGTTATTCAGTGTGTGGGTGAATGCGCTTTGCAATGGACGGGTCTCCAGAGTTATCAGGTCTTGGAGAATGGGAAGTTGGGCAAACGGATATATTCTTAGTTACAAGATAGAAAAGTTTTCTATTAGATATCTGATTTAAATAAGGTAAATATTAGAAGAAATTGTCAACAACTTATGACACTAGTCTAAAAGTGTATTACTGTAATTATCATCGATTTTTTAAATTTTTCTAATGCTTCATGAATGTGCTTCCATGTCAGGGTTTATCAGCTGCTTAGACAGAAGGCATGGAATTCACAACCCCATCAAAGAAACAACACACATGTACTTTTTAAAGAAAATATTTAAGTCATACAAAATTATAAACCAATTGCTGAGTCATGCAATAGGACTAAAAGAAGAAATAAAAAAAGCAGAGGTGAGTCTTTTGTCTTAATGGTGGTTACCATGAAAACCATTAGACGCGGTAATTTCTGAGTGGCACTTCTGAGTTATGTGCAGGCTAATTACTGCCTTAAAAATGAGTTGCGAGAAAAACGCTATACAGGTAAAATTCCATTATAACAAATATCTTTACAACGAAATTTTCATTACAACAAAGTATGTTTATGGTCCCGACAGCTTCCCCATATGACACGAGTCTATAGAAATCTCATTACTACGAAGTCCATTCAGCAGATACTTTCATTACAACGAAGTGCCCAAAAGACCTTGAAATGCCTGAATGAATCATCCACAGAGCAGTTAGTTCTGTGGCCGCAGCTCAGTTGTGCAAAATGATCCCCAAACAGAAACACTATAATTTTTTTTTCTTTCTTTGAACTTTCCTCATACTTTTTTTTTTTTTTTGCTATTTTTATTTTCAGTAGTTTTCAGTGAATTGTAAATGCAGATAACAGGATTACCTGATCTGGCCACGACCCTGCTTGACTGCTGTGTCTGTGTATAGCAGAGTGGCAGATCATGCTACGATAAATAACTGTGCCATTCCTGTTTCAAGCTGAATAAAGCTGGTTTTGCTAAAGTACTGAGACTCAGCCTCATGTTTTGGGGTGCAAGACAGGGACTTATAGCACTGTGAGGCTCCTATTGCCCTGCCCCAGCAATGGACAAACAATCTTCTACAGAGGCTGCACTCGGCTTCAGGATGCACTTTAGCGTGTCGTTCCCATTGGGTGGGGAGTAGGGGGGGTCTCAAAAGAACTCAGAAACCTCACAATATGAAGAAAAAAAAAGGATGATTCGGCTTCTGATTGATAACTGTGCTGCCCACAACATGCTTCCACATTTAGATAATGTTCGTGTTGAATTCCTTTTACCCAATTGCACGGCAGCGCTTCAGCCATTGGATTTGGGCATCATTCCCACCCTGAAAGTGTATTATCACAAGGAAATGCTGAGAAAAATTCTCGTCAGCATAACTTGTAGGCAGGAGGAGATTAAAATTAACACGAAAAAAGCTATTGAAATGATTGCAAATGCCTGGACACAAGTTAAAAAAAGCACTATAGTAACAAATACAGAATCTCATTACAACAAAATTTTCGTTACAACGAAATATTTTTTAGGTCCCTGAGAGTTCGTTGTAACAGAATTTTACCTTTATAAATATTATTAATTATTATTATTATTATTATTACTTCTCAATAGCTAGTGATGTTGTGCAAATATTATAATACTAGCTGTGTAAGCCTGTATTGTAAAAACCTCGGGGCCCTAGAAACTATTGAAATCGTCAGAAAAAATGGAAATGTAGAGATGTCAGATAATTGAAAGGAACTACTCTGGGTATCTCTCTGCAAGGAGGATTCAGTTTTCTGACGTGCTGCATCGCTTGTGCATTAGCGGCAGGAGAAAAAAAGGGATACCAGTTTGCCAATATTAGCAGCTAAGCGACTTTGTCTTTCTTCTGAGGTTTCGTTTTGCTGATGTGCTGGCCTCACTTGTGTTATTAGCAGCTAACCAGATTTTCTGTTTCCTCGGAAGCGGAGCCCTTACCCCGACTCCACCTCTCACTTCTGGGCCGGACAGACACAAACACTTCCATGAGTAGATTTTTATATATAAGAAAAGCATTTCAGTAATGTAACATACTTTAAAAAAGTTATCAGCATCTTAATCAACTATTTACAGTTTTCCATGATATGCTCAAAACAATTTCTTATCTAGGAAAAAATTAATTTTTTCAGTATGTAACATTTTCTTTGTGCCTGGGGCTTCACTCTTTGAAGTCACTCATTGATTGCGATTGTGTGATTTTTTGGGAAATGTAAATTTGCACATCTTGCTATTTTGGAGTAGTTGTATGACTCATGTCATTTAGTTATTTATGATATGAGTTAAGATTGAACAGCAATCGGAAATGTAAGAACATTTATTCAGTGTTTGAATCAAATGTTGAATTATCTTTTAATAGTGTCATTTGGTGGCAGTACTGTATGTTAAAATAATTTGTGGATAGATCTTTATTTAGTGTGGCTTTTTACTGCATTAATCATCTGACAGTTAATCTCCACAGGTGTTGGAAGCCTAATAAAATGCAGTGTCTGTTCCTCACTCTTCTCTTCAGCACTACTGCTGTTGCTCCAATCTTCCACAGCTCCTTTCATGATATTAATATTATTTTTCCTTTACTGTGACTACTGTCTCCACATTCAGGCCACTGGCTCCAACTCACACTGTTCACTTGAAGTGAGAGTCAACACCACCTACTCTGGCTTTTCATAGCTCTGTCAGGAAATCTAAGTCTAGGATGTTTTGCCAGTAGCCATCCCAGGCCAATGGATTTAAATAAGCAGTACAGATGTATAAATGCTGCTTTTATTTTTTTAATTTTATTTTATATGAAGAAAATAACATTTTATACTATGAAGTCTTAACAAAACAGAATTCACAATGCTGCAAGTGCTCGATCATTTTACTTTCTCCTTCTCCGTCTCTCTCACACGTACACACATACTCTTTGTATGGCTTCATGGGATGGCTCCACCTCTTCTGAGACCGTCTAGGTGGCCCAGCCACAATTTTAATATCCAAAACCACCAGTGCACAGCATAGCACTTTACAGCACAAAACAGAACTGGTACATTTGCTATCATTTGGACTTGGAAATGAACTGAAAGTAAGTGCTTTCTCCCAAATGTGTTCTTCACAGAGTTTTATATCAACAGACACATAAAAACTTGGGCTACACCAGCATATATTCTGAGCAAAAAAATATTCTAATGTTTCTGTTCTTTTAAAAGATGATGCCATCTTTAATTAGGTTTGGTTATATCTATGAAATTAATTTTTTCTCCAAAAAAAATGTATTGAATTGCATTTATTTGGACAATAATAAAAAAAATCCTAATTTGGTTTTTATTATTTACCTTTATATATTTCACTGTATTATATTTGATATTTACATCTGAGGTATTATATTCCTTCTTTGAAGACTTTGGGTTTTTAAACTGTCATTTATTTTCCACTTTAAAAACACTATTTCCCAATGGGCAGAACTTTAAAGAGTTGCACAAAAACAGCAGAAGTTTCAAGAAGTAAGAAAGAAATGCTAAGCTATCCATCACCAAGGGCTAACACTTCACTGGTCACAAATTTAACTGACAGGCACCCAAGGTTGACATTTTTTTTACATTAGAAAAGAAACAAATAATGTAAAGTCTTTTACTTGATACCTGTAAACTTTGTTTATTAAGACTTTTCCATCTTTGCTGATATGTATTATATATACAGCATTTCTGGACATTCAGAGTCAAAATGATTTCCTACTGTCATGGCTGACATTTGAAGAATAAGCAAGATTGCACTAAAACCTTTATTTAAGTTTAAAAAGGAGTGTAAAATGAAGATTTTCCCAATTTTTCATTGTCTATATTGTTATCTGAAATTGTATTTCTGTGCAATGTTTTTGTTTTAGTCTGTCTCCCAAACATAGTGCAAGTGAATTCAGTGACCAAAATAATAATTGGCTTTTGGCATTCTTTCCATTTTTAAAAAAAATTGTTACAGCGATTCTTTGTTCACATCAAATTTTCATTACTTGTCACACAGTTCAAAGGTATAAGAGACACTATACTCAATGTAAACAGTGTAGAGTTTGTGACATATCGTGATAGTATTATTATGTGTATATTTTGTACAAAGCTTTTTATCTGCTACTGAAGTAAGGTTCAACATCCTATGAGATATATTCCCATCAGTAAGGTATATTCTGGCCTGATATGTCACTTGACAAGAATCTGACCCTTAACACTTTTATTTGAAGAAGGTAGAGTCCACATCACTGCTTCAGTTTGCTGGTTTAATCCTACTACTTATTTTGGTCAGTTAACATGTTTATACTTCCCTTTAATAATTACCTGTAAACAGATTGTGCTATTTCTTAAGGATTTTTTTCTGCAAGGATTCAAATAATGGGAGCATCACTGGATATGAGTAAGAAGTACATCATTTACTGTAACCTGATTTGTGAGTTTTAATAAAGACATGTAGCAATTTATTTTAATAGCATTCTTACTTATCATGGCACAGAAGAGAGAGGACATGTTGCATGTGTTGGTTGGAAGTCAGAATGTTGATGTATTCTCTACATGACAGTATAACTAATAAACAGCTCAAAAAAATTAAAGGAACACTTTGAAAACACATAAGATCTCAATGGGAAAAAAAAATCCTGCTGGATTTCTCTACTGACATTGACTGGGTAATGTGTTAGGAACAAAAGGATGCCACATTGTTTGATGGAAATGAAAATTATCAACCTACAGAGAGCTGAATTCAAAGACACCCCTAAAATCAAAATGAAAAAATGATGCGTCAGGCTAGTCCATTTTGCCAAAATTTCATTGCAGCAACTCAAAATCGTACTCAGTAGTTTGTTGGCCCCCACGTGCTTATATGCATGCCTAACAATGTCAGAGCATGTTCCTAATGAGCCGATGGATTGCGTATTGGGGGATCTCCTCCCAGATCTGGACCAGGGCATCACTGAGCTCCTGGACAGTCTGAGGTGCAACCTGGCATCGTCAGATGGACCGAAACATAATGTCCCAGAAGTGTTCTATTGGAATTAGGTCAGGCGAGCATGGGGGCCAGTCAATGGTATTAATTCCTTCATCCTCCAGGAACTGCCTGCATACACTCACCACATGAGGCCGGGCATTTTCGTGCACCAGGAGGAACCCAGGACCCACTGCAGCAGCATAGGGTCTGACAATGGGTCCAAGGATTTCATCCCGATACATAATGGTAGTCAAGGGGCCTTTGTCTAGCCTGTAGATGTCTGTGCGTCCCTCCATGTATATGCCTCCCCAGACCATCACTGACCCACCACCAAACCAGATGTAACGATGTTACAGGCAGCATAACATTCTCCACGGCTTCTCCAGACCCTTTCAGATCTCTCACATGTGCTCAGGGTGAACCTGCTCTCATCTGTGAAAAGCACAGGGTGCCAGTGGTGGACCTGCCAATTCTGGTATTTTATGGCAAGTGCCAATCGAGCTCCACAGTTCTGGGCAGGCATTGAGCACAGGGCCCACTAGAGGACGTTAGGCCCTCAGGCCACCCTCATGAAGACTATTTCTGATTGTTTGGTCAGAGGCATTCACACCAGTGGCCTGCTGGAGGTCATTTTCTAGGGCTCTGGCAGTGCTCATCCTGTTCCTCCTTGCCCAAAGGAGAAGATACCAGTCCTGCTGATGGGTTAAGGACCTTCTACGGCCCTGTCCATCTTTCCTAGAGTAACTGCCTATCTCCTGGAATCTCCTCCATGCCCTCGAAACTGTGCTGGGAGACACACGATACCTTCTGGCAATGGCACGTATTGATGTGTCATTTTGGAGAAGCTGGACTACCTGTGCAACCTCTGTAGGGTCCAGGTATTGCCTAATGCTATCAGTAGGACACTGACTGTAGCCAAATCCAAAACTAGTGAAAAAACAGTCAGTAAAGATGAGGAGGGAAAAATGCCAGTCGCCTTCACCTGTTAAACCATTCCTGTTTTGGGGGTCATCTCATTGTTGCCCCTCTAGTGCATCTGTTTTTAATTTCATTAACACCAAAGCAGCTGAAACTGATTAACAACTCCCTCTGCTACTTAACTGACCAGAGCAGCAGCCCAGAAGTTTCACTGACTTGATGCTATACTCCGATTAAAAAGTGTTCCTTTAATTATTTTGATTATTCTCATTCTGTTTACGCCAAATTCTGACTCTACAATTTGAATGTCTCAACAGAAATCGAGACTCATCAGACCAGGCAACATTTTTCCAGTCTTCAACTGTCCAATTTTGGTGAGCTCGTGCAAATTGTAGCCTCTTTTTCCTATTTGTAGTGGAGATGAGTGGTACCCAGTGGGGTCTTCTGCTGTTGTAGCCCATCCACCTCAAGGTTGTGCGTGTTGTGGCTTCACAAATGCTTTGCTGCATACCTCGGTTGTAACGAGTGGTTATTTCAGTCAAAGTTGATATTCTATCAGCTTGAATCAGTCGGCCCATTCTCCTCTGACCTCTAGCATCAACAAGGCATTTTCGCCCACAGGACTGCCGCATACTGGATGTTTTTCCCTTTTCTTTTCTTTGTAAACCCTAGAAATGGTTGTGCGTGAAAATCCCAGTAACTGAGCAGATTGTGAAATACTCAGACCGGCCCGTCTGGCACCAACAACCATGCCACGCTCAAAATTGCTTAAATCACCTTTCTTTCCCATTCTGACATTCAATTTGGAGTTCAGGAGATTGTCTTGACCAGGACCACACCCCTAAATGCATTGAAGCAACTGCCATGTGATTGGTTGATTAGATAATTGCATTAATGAGAAATTGAACAGGTGTTCCTAATAATCCTTTAGGTGAGTGTATATATATATATATATACACATATACATACACACACAAACATACATATATACATACTCACACACATATATAAACATATATATACATATACACATATACATATACAGTACACATATACATATACATACATATCTACATATATACATATACACATATATACACATACATATATACATATATATATACACACATACATCCACATATATACATATATATACATATATATATACATATCTACACACATACATATACACACATACATATACATACACATACATATATATACACATATATATATGTATATATATATATACACACACATACATATATATATATATATATATATATATACATACACACACACACATATATAAACATACTAGCAAAATACCCGCGCTTCGCAGCGGTGAAGTACTGCCTTATAATTTTTATTAAGAAGAAAATTAAACCTTTTTAAACTGAGGGAAAATATACCAATAATTATTTGTTAAGGATCTCTTTGTATGCCACATTGTGAGTTCAGCCATCCGGTTGTAATATGACCAAGCTGTGCGCTGAGCTTACTCTTGAGCATGCAACGTACAGTTGGCCATGTGAACAGTAATCTTGTTTCAAATGTCACAGCTTGGATTGCTGCTGTCATAATTGGTTTGTGTTTCATGGTTTGTTTCAATTACGACAGTATTTGTAGGACTTGTGTTGAACAGACATTCGGCATCTGTCAAGCGTTGTAAGTATACAACCGATTTCATCGATAACTTCACATCCAGCTTTTGAGAGTTTAAACATTCATAAACATCAAAGTGTCCACTACCGAAATCGTCACCTGTGAATCTAAGATATTTAAGAGGCATTGGCGGTTGTCGAAAGGTGTAAAATATTTGGCCATTTCGGTACACTTGAAAGCGACAACTGAAAAATTCAGCGGCAGCCATCAACTCACATGCAGATCCATAGGTGAAGGGCTTAAGCATTTCACTCTTATAGTGCTCCTGTGTAGTATAATTATCTCCTGTACCGTCATCAGTCCACACCTTGAACCTGTCCCAGTCATTCAATACATAAGACACAATGTTCCTCCGGATATCAAGAGTGAGCCTGATATGGCCGTGCAATATGTAACAAAGAGAATGGAAAAGGTAGGTGCCATCTCCGGGCATGGAAACCACTCGGTAAGTGACAGTTCTTTGATCGATGGTGATCACCTTGATAGACATGTTAATGGGGGTACGGTTGGAATGATAAAGGGTTGGGTACCTGAACAATGTAAAGTAAGTCTAAAATACCTACACAATAACTATAATCGTAATAAATGAACAATAAAACTATGGATTAAATTAAAAGGCTGTAGTTATCAGCAGGGAGACGTGAATCCTGTGGCGTAGCAAGGAAGGGAATGTAGAGACTGGAGCGACGGACGATCTTATATAGGCAGGCAGCCAACAACATGGGATGCGTTGGGATAGGCGACCCAACGCCGCCTCACACGGTGACCGAGCTGCCGGCTATGGACGTATATATATACGTAAGTAGGATTCAGTTAGCGTTGGGAACACTTGTACCAAATTTCTTGAAGATGGGCCCATAAGTAACAAAGACCGTTGAAAAGTTCAATATGGCGGCCGACAGTGGCATCATACCACCGAAATAAATACATTGGTTTCATTAGCGCAGGGAAGCCACCTACCAAATTTTGTGAAGATGGGGCCATAAATAAGAAAGTTCAACATGGCGGACATTGTCGACCGTTATGACCGTTACGCGTAGAATTTCGAAATGAAACCTGCTTAACTTTTGTAAGTAAGCTGTAAAGAATGAGCCTGCCAGATTTCAGCCTTCTACCTACACGGGAAGTTGGAGAATTAGTGACATTGGAAACTTCAATATGGCGGCCGACAGTGGCATCATACCACTGAAATAAGTATGTACATCGGTTTTGGTTAGCGCAGGGAAGCCACCTACCAAATTTCGTGAAGATGGGGCCATAAATAAGAAAGTTCAACATGGCGGACGTTGTCGACCGTTATGACCGTTACACGTAGAATTTTTAAATGAAACCTGCTTAACTTTTGTAAGTAAGCTGTAAGGAATGAGCCTGCCAAATTTCAGCCTTCTACCTATACGGGAAGTTGGAGAATTAGTGACATTGGAAAGTTCAATATGGCGGCCGACAGTGGCGTCATACCACCGAAATAAGTACGTACATTGGTTTTGGTTAGCTCAGGGAAGCCGCCTACCAAATTTCGTGAAGATGGGGTCAGCCTTCTACCTACACGGGAAGTTGGAGAATTAGTGACGCTGGAAAGTTCAATATGGCGGCTGACAGTAGCGTCATATCATCGAAATAAGTACGTACATCGGTTTCGGTTAGCGTAGGGAAGCCGCCTACCAAATTTCGTGAAGATGGGGCCATAAATAAGAAAGTTCAACATGGCGGACGTTGTCGACCGTTATGACTGTTACGTGTTGAATTTCAAAATGAAACCTGCTTAACTTTTGTAAGTAAGCAGTAAGGAATGAGCCTGCCAAATTTCAGCCTTCCACCTATATGGGAAGTTGGAGAATTAGTGATGAGTGAGTGAGTGAGTGAGTGAGGGCTTTGCCTTTTATTAGTATAGATTTGTGGATTAGTATTAAATCAGACTATATTTGGCAATGACAGTAAAAGCAGGTTTAAGTCTATCAGTCAGATTGACCAACATATAAAATTAGTGAACAAACAAGAGAGTGGTTGTTCATGTAAAAAGCATATCAATTCTGAAATAGAAAAAAAAAAACGAAGTTAATGTTAAAGAATGAATCACCTCAAAACCTAGAATTTGCAGAGACAACATGGAAAAAATCAGTATCTTAAATGGAAGATTAGTTAAGACAGAACTACAAAAACTAGTTTTAAAATTTAAGCAAGTAGATATTGTGAGACTGAATCAATGAGCTGGATAAATTATATTGCTGCCATTTCAAGAGACTTACAAGCAGATAAACCAGCTTGAAGAACAACAGGAACAGGCACCCAGCAAGTGGTTAGAGGATGGCAAGCTATGTGGACATAGCAGTTAATAGATATCATAAGGTGAAGTGAACTCCATTGTGAGGCGAAACTGTGAGAGTGACTGTGCAGGTAGTGGATGTGTCAGAGGAAAAAATGATTGAAGCCACATGGAAGGAGCTGGAGAATCAGAATAGCAGCAATGGCGTAGGAAGGTGGCTAATAAAACAGATGGCCTCCAGTAGATCTCACGTGAAGGATTAGAAAGAGAGGCATTGCATTTCACAAAGTAAAGATTTATTAACGTTATATATTGTCAGACAGAACAGTTACCAAAGGACAATATTAAAAGATTTCTCAACATTTAAAACAGAAATACAACTAATTATACATACATTTCCAATTTTTTGTTCAGTAGGAAAATGACTTAATTGTATTGTATATAAATCATCAGTGTGATCCATGGTAATGATGGCGACTACACCAACATATCTCTCTATTATAATAAAAAACTCTTGGGACGAGACATGACTTTTTGAGTGACTTTGTGGAAAGAAGTCCCGTGAGACAGAGACTTTTAACATGAGATTCTTTCAAGTCACGCCATACTTACAACCATTTTCAAACAAGACCACGGTCATCTAACCTCTCAGTTGTATGAATGCTTTTGTCAGACACACTTCCTGTGCTCTCAGCTCTTAGTTGCACAAATGCTTTTGGCAGACACACTTCCTGCGCTCTCAGCTCTTATAAATTTTATCAGGACAATAATTTTATATGTTCTAGACACATCAACGACTAAGCGAAGAAGAAAGAGCAGGGACAAGCATTTGAAAAAGTCGGGTAATTTGTTAGAGATAAAGAAACTAAATTCACTTATGGGAAGTTATACATTGTGTTGTCAAGATGTAAGTCCAAACAATGAATCAAAATGCAATGCGATCTTGAAGAAGAGTTAATTTCAAATATTGTTTTTGCTGAAGTTTTAAAGTAAAAGTGAAAATAATGCAAATGTAACAGTTCCCACGAAAATAACAATCTCTTTAAATTGTATATCTGGTTAGCCAAACCTGGGAGTGGGTGAGCGAAGCAAGCAGGGGGCAGAACCCCCTAGTTAAAGTAATGAATCTTGCACCATGATTTAAATAGGGAATTGGAAGGAGCAAAATCAAGTAAGGTTACCCCATACATGGCAAAAGCTGCTGCCATCTACCATGTAGGTGGTTTATATATCTAATATTCCTATCCTAAGCAGCCTTAATATACTAAATGTTTTATTCTCTTAGATTAAGATAATTTACGGCTTACTTGTTGGGTTTCTCTGATAGAAGGATTTACCTAAAAAGGAGAGTGAAAGTAACATGAGAAAAGTCTTAGGCTTGAAAGGAGTAATTATGGAGTGGAAATCAACACCAACACTTAAGAAAAGTAATACCCTGTACATGCCTTGTTGAGAAACTGGGAACCTTCTAAGAGTGTTATGTCATATGAAATTAAGTGACCTAGGAGCACTCTTGATAGAATGATCAAGGGGGAACTTAGTCCAAGATAGGCTACTACTCATAGACAGCACTGTGACCTGCACCCATTGGAATACGTTTTGGTCAACCTGACTCCATTTTAGGGATTTTCCAAAATAAATTCAGAGATTAAGGTTGAAAGCCACCCATAGCCAGGTCTCAGACGAGTCTATAGTTGGGAGGCGAGTTGAACAAAGAGTCACATACAGAGATGAAGCGAGGCTAAAGGTTTAGAGAGGTAGACATGACAGAGAGGAAAGGCAGCACTTGATTGTAGGTTACAGCTACTCCACCTAACTGAGAGGCCACAGGGAACATTCACGCAAGCTTATTTAATAGTTTGTGCTCTTCTTTTTATTCCTCTGCTGCTCTTTTTTGTTAACCTTGGTCTTCAATGCCATTACTTAGGATTGGAGAGACATCAATGAGACATCTTCCTATTTACTGTACTAGTAGTAATGCAGTAAAATTTTGTGTGACCGAGGATTGAAAACTACAGTATTTTAGCACTGTGACTTCTTTGCAAGTTAAAACCAATATTTTTCCGTAATTGTGTGTTTTTGTAACAATTTAAAAGAGGATTCTTCATTTTTTTTCCCAGCCATATTCTGAGGTGAAATGTCCTGAAGTTTCACTGCTTTCTGTAGAAGACCTTCCTTTGTAAAGGACAATGTAAGCATTCAGTATAAACTCCTTGAAGTCTCATTAGGTTACATTTCAGCTGTATATGTAAACTATTAAAATGTTTATTTCTGCTGAGATTTGAATGTCTTGATCACCAAACAATATGGTTTGGGTCGATTCCTGTTTTTTTACACTTTAAGCTTGAAAGTTGGCAAAAGCAAATGAAAAAGTGATTTTTGAATAGGGTCAAAATGAAAGTGATGAAATAAGGAATGGTTACCACCAAGCAGAAAATTTGCACATTTTATGTGCGCAAGTTAATTATGGCACTTCAGAGGCGCTTCTGAAAGGATAAGGAAAGCTGCATAAATTTAGCTGTAATCCAGGCAGGCAAAACTAATTTGCAGGGATGGTCTTATCTAGCCATTGCAGCTTTCTCAGAAAATTAACCTTGGATATTTGGGCCCAATTCAGAAAGTGTTTGATTTTTTTCTTCCCTGCTCAGCATATGAGAATTTCAGATTCAATACAATACCTGACTTTTAAGAGGCACTACTAACGCTGTAGGCAGTTCAGAGTTATTACTGATGTGTAGAAAAAAAAAATAAAACCACTGGCCCTCATGCCTTGTTATTTCACTCCAAAAATATGTATCAAGCATGCTGTCTTGAAACTGTATGTCTTTCTTTAGGATTAAGAGAGAATGCAACCAGTTTTTATGCACTTAGGAAAATTCATCAAAGTTCATCGTAAAATAAGTCATGCATACTGAGCTGTTCATTCCACTGGAAAGGGAAAAAATCCCCCATAAAAATTTGTTTAATGAAGTGTTGGAGTTAAGACCTGCCTGTCATTACAATTACCATCTATTCAGAAATTATTGGTTAATATGCAGCGCAATTAAAAGTTTGGTCTTCATTTGCTTTATATTTCATTAAATGCACCCCTTGCTAAATTGGACTAGATAAATGTAAGGCACTTAAATAATTTTGGCAGATGAAAGTCAATCTAAATGCAACTGGTCTTTCAAATGGCACCAAGAGAGAAAAGCTTCACATTAAGTATTCCATGAGGAAACTTTTAAAAAGCTTGGGTATGATAGCAATTGGGAAAAATTTAAATGAAACAATTTATGCATTTTAAGGTACTTAAGATTGATATACAATTAACAAAAACTATCACATGTAGTGATGATAGGTCTTAAATGAGGGATCATATATTTTATGTAATTTCACAGTTAATGCAGCCTTATACTTAGAAGAATACCAGTGCATTCTTTTCACACAAATAATAGACTACGGTTTCCTTCCTCAGTTCCTCAATAGGTTTAGCTACCTAAGAGAAGATGCATTTTAGTAGCTAGGAGTAGAGCTACATATTATGTAGTTTTTGAGTTTTTGTCTAATGTCAAACCAAAGACTTCTTTTTTTCAAGCTTAAATAAAATTTTTCAGTTTTGTCATCACCTAACCCTAACCCTTTCCCATAAATGTTTGCATTTTTTGTATTTTAACAATCAATGTTTTAAACATATTTTTATGGCCAAATCTTTACTTTCCTGGTTACACTGGTGTTATACCACTTTATAGAAAGTGCCTACTTGGCCAACTCCATTATCTCTGAGTGTCCAACTTTCCAAATTATGTACAGCTGCACTTACACATCTATTTCAGATTTATCCTGATTTGGTAAATGCTTCCTTTGCCTTTTCAGATCAGGAAATGGTTTTCACATATGCCACTTACTCTTGTGATGATTATGCTAGATTTGATTGCAGCTCATCAATTGCACCCGTTCAGCTCCTTTTGAAAAAAATCTAAGCTTTGGTGATTTTCATTTACATATCCACTGTGGAGGAAAATTGAAAAAACAGAGGCCAGAAAGATTAAAATGATTTTCTAAAAAGAAAACAAAAAAGCAGCCCTAAGACACAAATATGACAGGGTTTGCAACACAAATAATAGAATAAAAGAAAGAAAATTATATTTACACACATAGGGTTGCATTTTACAAAATTAATTAAATTATTGTAAACATTATAGAAGACGCTAAAGTACAAGCAGAAAGAACACATTTCATGTTATACAATTGTAAAAACATATGGAAACAAATAAAGCTTAAAATCAAGATAATACATCTTTAAAAAGACACCACATAAAATTCCACAAGTAAAATAATGTTTTTAATAGCCAAAAGCAAATGAAAAAAGTGAGATGCTCTTTACTTGGCATTGTATTTCATTTGCCATTTGACAACCATTCAAACTATCGGTAGAAAATTCTACCTAATTAAGTGTTAGAAAGGAAGCTTTCTTAATTATTTAGTAGTATCTTCCTGCTGTAAGCTTGGATTTCAATGATTTCAAAAGAAATGTCAATTCTGCTAAGAAGATATAGTTCAATACTTTATAACATTACATTTTTCTTCAAGCTTGGGCTACAACTTTAAATTTCACTTTAACGGCTTTCACTAAACTTAGCAACTTATGACTATAATTCTTGTAATTTAAAGTTTTTAAGCTGAAAGATAACACGCTATGAAATGTAACGCTATGTAACACATCTTCCTTTTAAAAGGATGTATAACACCGTAGGGCCTCCTTAACAGAGTTCTAGTCACTGGCTATGTGCCTCGCATAGCATATCAAAAGAAGTGTCAGATACCTAATAATAAATCCACAGATTTTGCTGCCTTTTACCACAATCCTATGCTGTTGCCCCATATTCACCCAGGTACTTCTATTGAGTTTATTTTCATAAAAGTATTAATGGAAGCATGTGTCAATGTAAATTCAATTTAAAGCAGACACAAGCCAGGGTAGGGTATCAAGAATCTTGTGGCACAAGGAAATATTTTTTTTTTAATTTACAAAGTTCATAGAAGAAAGCCATGAGATGAAAAAATTTGAAGTCACAAGGGATGTTGCCACTTCTTGCTTGGATTCCAAATGTAGTATTCTAGGATCATGTTCTGGATTGTTTAAGGAATACCATAACAGCCTCAAGTTTACAGCATAGCAGATTATGAAAGTGGCGTCAGATCAATATATGTACTCAAATATGAACTAGAAGGCAAGCTGCACTGATCTCACATTAATTATTTTTGCTTTGTAGTTCAGACTGAATTAATAAGTTTAACAAATTTATAAAGACCTCAACTTGTGAAAATGTAACTATAAATCATATTAAATTTTGGTTTGAACATATTTTTCACAAAATTTTTTTTTTCTACGTTGTTCTACTTTTACTTTTTTCACTTTCTGTTTTCTGGTGATGACTGTATCTTGCACTGATCATATTTTCTGCTGTGGCCATGGCAGACATTTTCCTATGCAGTTTCCATTTCTATGTGCATCACACATCAGCATGCAATGTCAGAGATACCATTTTCTGAAAAATGAGGCTATGCTTTAACGCAATTTCGGAATATTAATTGGTGATACTTTAGCAATCCACTATAAAGTTTCAATAAAAAGGCAAGAACGTGTAAACAAAAATAATGAAAAAATAAATCAAAAAATTCTTTCAATGTTTTTAAGCTAATTAATTCTTTTACTTTCTGTAGCGTTATGTTTTTTTATGTCAACAATCAGTGGAGACAGGAAATAATGTATATTGTTTTGCTTAAGTTAATTACTCAATATTAATTGCACAACCATTGCTGAGTTTGATTTTTGCTTTTCTTCCTATTGGTGGTTTCTGTTTCGCGGTTTTTAGTAAAGCAGTTATTTTTTTGTGTAACTATATCCACAGAATTAGCTTTTCCACTTGATTTGCTTCTGGATTTGTCATCTAGTTTTATGTTGATTCGGATGCCTATGCTCATTTGCCTTTTCCATTCTTGACTACAGCCCAGCATAAATTATAAGCTTGGTTAGTGGACATAATTATCCCTCATCTCTTCTGCACAAAAATTAATCATTTTTTTCCATTGCAGGTAAAACGTATCATTTTACTTTTTTATCTCCACAGCTGACTAATTGCATTATGCAATACAATAAAAGTTAAAACTTGATGAAGTGTTATGAAAAAATTAGGATAAATGAAGATCATGGGGAACTAATGTTTATTACATTTCTAGAATGATAGTAAACAACTACATACAAAGAGAGATGATGAACTTAATACTAATATTAAAGTAAAACACAAAACGTCCTGAGCAGTGCAATAATTATTTTCACAAGTACATCGACAAACAATTACGTGGGCACTCATGAAGCTCAATATACTTGATTTTCAAATAGTTCCATGTTCTTTATTTTAATTTGCCTGAAAATACCAAGGTGAATAGGTGAAATCCATCTCCTATGGTATATATCCAGAGGTGATTACTCAAGTAGGAGGTAGAAACTGAAAAGTCCAAACAGTGCCAGAGAGATTTCTTTTTAAAGGTAGTAAAGAAGCAAACCACAAAGTAGAATAGCCCACACGTTTCGGGACCAGCTGCCCCTTCTTCAGGGTCAAGCAGTATGGTTTTACAAAACATTAAACAACCATAGACAAACAGGAAATATTAGAGCAAAATAATGACAATATAGTGTAAATAGTGAATAGTAGTTACAATAAAACTGTTTAGAATTTTCCTAATGTTTATTTTTCATACCTTTTTTGTAGAGAATAGAACAGAATATAAATAATTTAACCTATAAATAATTAAAACATTTCAGTAACAAGAATACATAATAGTTAAAAAAGTGGAACAGAGAAAAGAAATGATCTCACGTAGTATACACAAGATACAAGGCTAGCCAAAGACTGGACAAACTGTGCTTTGACCAACAACATCACAATACACTGACCTTCAGTAGCGTCCTACTTATTTCTAGGTAGCAGGCTAATTCATTAGTCTCATTAGGTCCTTGGGTGCACTTAAACAGTCAGGCTGCTTCATCCTGTAATAATCGAGTATCAATGTCTCCACCCCTAATAGGAGGTGTAATCCTTTACAGCACTGAATATTTAACTTGAGATACAGAGACTTGTTTTTCTACAAAATTTCTTGATGCAGAATGTTGATTAGAGCCTGTGCGAAAATTGCTTTTGTGCTCCACGATTCTATGTTTAACCAGTCTTAATGTTTTTCAGTATAAAAGAGTGGGTGGCACAAGTCAATATAAAAACAGTGTTGTTTTAAAGTAACGCAGACATTGTTAATGAAAATCTGATCATCTTTTAACACATTGTTACAATAACTGCATGTTAAAGACAGAAAATGACCTAATTTGTTAAATGTTGAGGACTTAGCTGAAGTAGAACAGTAAATAAAAGAAGCACAACCTTGTTCTGTATTAACTATTAAGTCCTTAATTTTTCAGTTACAAGTAAAGGTGAAAAGTGGGGAATCTTGAAAAATGGTTAAGTTGTAAAATATGTCAGTGTCTTTTTTTATGAATTATGGACCTGACAAACTGGTTAGCAATGACTGATAATATAAAACTATACACCAATTTACTATAAAGTTTTTTACTTGAGTCAAGCAGGCAATCACAGTCTGCATATAATGCCTTTTTATAGACATTCTTTACATTACTCTTATTATTACCCCGAGCAATACAGTAATACTACTTGTCAAAGAGCTGGCTTGTTCTATATATTCGGATCAATTGGAACAAATTATTCTGATCTGAAAAAACTGGGAGAGAGGGAGATTGTTAACCAGAGACCAAGAAAGAAGTCTAGCTGCATGCAAAAATGTATTATGGCCAGTAGGTTTTCTATAAAGTGTTACTATGTAGTTGAACAGAAATATCTAAAATGTTAATTGTAGCAGTGTCGTAATTTTAGAGTAAACTTAACATTTTTGTCACAGAAATTTAAATAAAAATGGAAACAAATTAAAGATTCCCAAGTACCTTGACAAATCATAAAGACAATAAAGACATCATCTATGTATAGACCCCAAAACAAGACTGTTCTTAAAAAAGGATTGTAGCCTGAAAAAATAAATTGTTCTTCTGTTAACCCCTTAACATTTAACAAATGAGGTCATTTTTCTTGTTCCAGATGCAGCTGTTGCAACAATGTGTTAAAAAGCGATCAGATTGTCACGAACCATGTCTGGGTTACTTTAAAACAATACTTGGTTTCTAACAGTAAAGAGACAAAATTTATTTATTGACTTATCCCTGCCCTCTCTTTTATGTCTGAAAAACATTTAAGACTGGTTAAACATTGAAACTATGAAATACAAAAGCAATATTCACATTGGCTCTAGTCATATATAATAATAATATATTTTGTAAAAGAATACAGCATTCTGTACCTTAAATATTCAGTGCTGCAAACAACTACACCCTCTATTAGGGGTGAAGAGATATTGATACTCATTTATTATAAGCTGAAGCAGCCTGGATCTCTACGTGTAACACATTATCACCCTTAATGAGATCAATGAAGCACCGGCTACATATAAACAGGTGAAAAGCAACTGAAGGTCAGTATATTCCGATGTTGTTGGTCAGAACACAGCTTAGCTTGTCTGGTCTTTTTTGTTAGTCTCATATCTAGTGTATACTACTTGGGGTAATTCATTTTCTCTGTTTCATTCTTTTGACTACTATATACATTTGTTCCTGTAATGTTATAATTATTTATAGTTTTTTTTTTTTTACTGTCCATTGGTATATGATTCCCAGTGACTAAACTCTGCTACTGATTCCAGCACCTTAGCGTGGACACACCACATTGTCTTATGAAGTAGGCTTTAACTTAACCTATTAATATTCTTAAATAAAGTTATTAGATGTATTTTTATTGCACTAGAAGAATCAAAACAGTGTCTAATTATGGTGAATTTTAAATGATGTATTCTGGATCTACCAGTCTCAAAAAACTTGCTTTAAACCGAAGAAAATGTATTGTCATATTTCTTTGCAGCTATAAGTTTAGAGGGAATTTAATAAAGAAATGAAGTCTGTTTGAAATATTTCTTTTGTTGTTGTGAGCATATTCCTGGAAAACTGTGATACTCAACTGTAATGTTTCATTTTTCACTGCAATGATAAAGATATTTCTGGGCCCTTCATATTGTGACAGGCAGACAGTATCTTTATAAATCATTACATTCAATAGTTTACACAATATATGCTGGCAGTCTCTGCTGAAGAAAACCTCTACAGTGTGTATGTTTTATAAAAGTCAAAGATTGTCTTGTTAAATATGCTGCCTTTTCAAATGAAGTAGAGTATTTAAACCAGATTTAAATTCAGGAGTAAGAGAATCTCAGTGAAAACTGTTCAAACCTGGTTCATTCACATGAATAAGCAAAACTGGAACCATTTGATTGCTGTGTGTTTTAATTTTGCCTTGAATTATATTGATTTTTTTTTATCCCTGGTTCTGAAATAAAGCTCCACTCATCATTTACATGCTTTTTCATCTTAGAAAAAAATGCAAAAGGAGAATCTAGGATGATTCAAATTCATCAATTTGTATCAAATAAAACTGAGAGTTTTAATGCTTATGGCTAAGCATTGTCCAGAGAAGAACTAGTCTGATTTCAAGACTGAGAGATATGAGCTATGGGGAGAAACTCAAAGAGTTAAACCTTTTCAGTTTAAGCACATGGAGATTAAGTGGGGGCATGATGAAAGTATTTTAAAATTATTTAAAAAATTAGTACATTAGATCCCTGCTGTTACTTTGAAATAAATTCTCTAACCAGAACATGGGGACACAAATGGACACTTTTAGGGGCAGTATAACAAAAACAGAAAAACCAGCCTATGAACCCCATTTAATTGGCAGGTTGTTAAAGTCAAAAAAGAAACCAGACTGAAAATATTTTTTTAACTTTTTATTGAATTTATTAAAAACATGTAACATTCCATACAAACAAGTCAAACAACAAAACTAAATTCAGTTCAACCTCCCATCCATAAGAAAGAGAGAAAGGCCAATAGCCAGAGTAAAACCTTTAAGAGTAGAAAAGAGGGAAGATAATCCTTTTCCCCAATATAAATACTCATTCTAAGATGTTATTGATTAGGTCCTGACAGGTTTTTAAATAGTTTTGAACACATTCATTAAGTGGGAATTCGATTTTTTTCCTAATTTCAAATAGTATATAACATCAGTTACCCACTGACTTAAAAGAGGTGGGTTAGGATTCTTCCAGTTCAGTAAGATAAGTCTATGTGCCAATAGTGTAGTAAAGGCAATAACAGTTTGTTTGTCCTTCTCCATTGTAAGCCCATCTGGGAGTACACCAAACACAGCTGTTAATGGGTTAGGAGGGATTGTGACACCAAGGCTGTCTGATAGACATTTAAAGATTTTGGTCCAGAATGATGTTAATTTGGTGCATACCCAAAACATATGGCCCAATAAGGCTGGAGCTCAATTGTAATGTTTACAAGTTGGATCTTACCTTGGAAACATTTTGGACAATTTTCAATGGGATAGATGTGCTCAATAAAAGATTTTAAGTTGAATAATTGTATACTTTGTGCATATGGAGCTAGAATGAATTCTGTGCATGGCTGCCTTCCAATCCTTTTCTAAAATCCTGAGTAAGAGATCCTTTTACCACTATATTCTGGGATCTTTGAAAAGAAGAGACTTTAAAATGTTTTTATATATTATAGAAATGCTGTCTGAGTCCTCAAGACTGATCAATATTTCTTCTGGAATAGAAGTAAGTGGGAAGTGTGAAAAATTGTTGTTTAGCAAAAGTGAAGTGTTTGGAATTGTATAAATTTAAAAAAAAAAAAATTAAGTTTTACAAGTAGTAAGAATTTACACCAGGGTCCTCATGTATAAATGGTGTGTATGCACAAAAATGTTGCGTACTCCCGTTTCCACGCCAGATCGCGATGTATAAAACCTAAACTTGGCGTAAAGCCATACACATTTTCACGCTAGCTAAATCCTTGCCATACGCAAGTTCTCCGCTTGAATTTTGCAAACTGCCGGCACCCAGCATCAAAGCAGTGCTTTTGTTCCAGTGTGGTTCCCTTTCTTTTTTAGATTCATATCCCTGATGCTGCTTTATACACTAAAATTATCCGCATATTGTTTATTAGTTTAAGGCATCTGATTGTAGTTAACCTGTAACAATATAATGGTCCACGGAATAGCCAAACTATTCCAAATACCATACCTGCTTTAACGTTGTTACTCTCAAGTATTTATCCCACTGTTTCTGAGTGTGGAATCATGGCTCTCAAGCAGCTGATCAGAAAGAGAATTATCGGTATACAGCATTAAGTACACGCTGCCTCAGCCATACTGTCTATTGACTATAGAGGAAGATAAAGCCCATTTAAAAAGCACATAGTGATTTACACACATAGTGCACATAGAAGAACACATACAAAACAAAGCATTTAACGTGGTACTATAGTAACGATGGTATTTGTGAAACTAGTAAATGAAATGATTTAACACTTGAATTACCAGAGCCTACGAGAAAACTCGTAAATCTGGCCCACCTTAAATCCTTTCTCACCTCTCCATCAGTGTCTTTTGTCCTGTAAATGTGTCGATAAGCAGCAAGGTATCCCATCCCCCCACTGCAGTTCAATTCACAAAGAAGTTTCTCAGTGCTCAGTGTTTATCTTCGAGTGAAGTGCTGGAGCTTTATAGGTTAAAAAAGTACATCGTCATTTGGAATACATACATTTCATGTGTGTTCTGTGTCAACAACAATCTATGTAAAAACGTCATTAACACAGAAACGTTTTTCATGTTTTAGTAATAATTGACAAAATGTAGACAGGAAATGTATAATGTGTAAAGCCTGAAATACAAATATGAAATAAACACTTTCACAAAAGGTGCAAGTATAAGAAAACAAGTGCACTTTTACTCAAGAATTTAACCGAAGAAAAAAGAAAGGTTACGGTAGGCAGTTGATATGACAGTTTGCGTGGTGCAATGCTAAGAACTGCTGCCTTCCAATCAAGAGGTCGCGGTTTCAATATCAGCTGCTTCCCAAATTTACCATTTTGAGTAGTGAGCTGCTGTTATTGTGAATATCATACAATAAAAACATACATTTGATTTGCATCTGCAAATTTATAGTACTTGTGAAAGTTAACAGGTTTTTTTTCAGTTTTCATTCACTCACTTACGTTCAAGCTCCCAACCCGTCCCCCCCACTCAGACGGCGTTTTCAGATAAAGATGTGGTATAACAAACAAACTTGTTTTGTTATACCTCCTCTTTATTTGAAAACCATGTCAGATCTTGTACGTGAAGGAGACTGGGACTGGGAAAACGTGGACATTGATGTGAGTGGTGTGCGTGACTGAGAATGACTGTGTATGTAAATTTTTTTTATTCAGTTTTATTCTTGAGTGTTCCTGCTCACGCTGAATTAGTATGCACCTTCTGATTCAAGATGTCAAAGCCGCACTGACAAAAAAAGAGAGACTTTGAGAGGTATATATGACATTTGGAATAAATCATTTTATGACCTTTATTGTACATTTTGGAAAATGTTGCACTAATGCAACATTATATTCATTTGCATACCTTCATGCGGTTATAGTCAGTGACCGCGTTTGTTTTTTTGTTTTTTTTTCCCCGATCTTGGCCAGTGTCCACATGTTGCTGCATGTTGGTATTTCTGTTGAACTCCAGGAGATGCAGAGGACAGAATAGTACAGAGAGATTAGTTCCGCGCTATATACATTCAGCTTGAAAACACTGAGCACTGAGAAACTTCTTTGCGAATTGAACTGCAGCAGTGGGCGGGGGATGGGATACCAGGCTGCTTATCGACACATTTACAGGACAAAAGACGCTGAAGGAGAGGTGAGAAAGGATTTAAGGTGGGCCGGATTTACAAGTTTTCTCGTAGGCTCTGGTAATTCTAGTGTTAAAGATGAAGTTTATGATGTTCTACTTTAATGACAAAGTAAACTACATGACTAAAGTGGAAATTTTGAGATTAAAGTTGACATTTCAAGCTTTTTTCTCACTGTGTCTTTTCTCTGTACCCTAACAAACTTTCATATGACACTCAGACGGTGGGCTACGACTCGCCTTTTTATGGCAACTTTGATATCTGACAACTTCTTTTTTATTTCGGGCAACTTTGTGAACTTGAGCTTTCGAGTTTCTCCGACACTCTATGTCACTCGATCAACTTCCTTTTGTTGTTTATACCACTGTTTAAACCAACAAATAGTAAGTTTTTCTTTGCCTCCACTTGGTATTCGCTGAAATTCTTCTATTTCCCCCTGTGCTTTTGCCGTTGTCTTTTCTCAGAATGCTGAGCTTAAGGGCTATTTATATTGATTTGCATATTCAAAGAGGCTTTAATTCTGGTAGGAGTTGGAGTGGAGCAGCAGGCAGTTTGATTTGTGAGAATCTTAATAAAGGATTCCTGTTTTTAAGATGCTGTAACCACCACATCTGGTGTCAACAATCATACCACAAAGTCATTAACGCAGTTTAAACATTTGAAAGTTTGGTCCAACAATAGATGAATCTAACAGCCCAAGTAAACAGATAAATGAAAAATAATATTAATGATATTCTAATATAAATAAAATAAAATAATAATACCTATCTCAGCAGTATTCCATGGCATTTATGGTAGAGTGACTAGGTGGATGCCTCTCTTGAGTGAAAGGCAAATGACAGTTTAAAGGACTCTAAGAGCAGGAGGAAAAAGATTCTCAGATTTAATGAGACAAAAGTTGAACTCTTTGGGCAGAACTCAGATAGAGATAGATAGATAGATAGATAGATAGATAGATAGATAGATAGATAGATAGATACTTTATTAATCCCAAGGGGAAATTCATATAATCCAGCAGCATCATACTGATACAAAAAACAAAAAAAAATATTAAATTAAAGAATAATAAAAATGCATGTAAAAACAGACAATAACTTTGAATAATGTTAGCATTTACTCCACCGGTGGAATTGAAGAGTCGCATAGTGTAGGGGAGGAATGATCTCCTCAGTCTATTAGTAGAGCAAGACAGTGACAAAAGTCTGTCACTGAAGCTACTCCTCTGCCTCGAGATGACACTGTTCAGTGGATGCAGTGGATTCTTCATGATTGACAGGAGTTTGCTTAATGCCCGTCGCTCTGCCACAGATGTTAAACTGTCCAGCTTTATTCCTACAATAGAGCCTGCCTTCTTAACAAGTTTGTCCAGGCGTGAGATGTCCTTCTTCTTTATGCTGCCTCCCCAGCACACCACCGCGTAGAAGAGGGCACTCGCCACAACCGTCTGGTAGAACATCTGCAGCATCTTATTGCAAATGTTAAAGGATGACAACCTTCTAAGAAAGTATAGTCGGCTCTGACCTTTCTTACACAGAGCATCAGTATTGGCAGTCCAGTCCAATTTGTCATCCAGCTGCACTCCCAGGTATTTATAGGTCTTCACCCTCTGCACACAATCTCCTCTGATGATCACAGGGTCCATGAGGGGCCTGGGCCTCCTAAAATCCACCAGTTCCTTGGTCTTGCTGGTGTTCAGGTGTAAGTGGTTTGAGTCACATCATTTAACTCAAAGCATTATGTATGGTGAAGTTCAGACACTGCTTGTTGTCTGCCTAATACCATCTCTATTGTGAAGTACGCTGGTAGCAGCATCATGAATTGGGGGTGTTTCTCAGTGGCAGGAACATGGAGACTAGTTAGAATTGAGGGATGGATGATATAGCCAAATACAGAGAGGTCCTTGAAGAAAACCTGCTCCAGGGTGCTCACAACCTGAGACTTGGCAATGGTTCACCTTTCAGCACAACAGTGAAGTGAAGCATACAGCCAGGACAGTGTTGGAGTGGCTTCAGGACAAGTCTCAGAGTCATTGAGTGGCCCAAACTGAAAGCCCATAGAACATCTGTGGAGAGACCTGATGATGGCATTTTATAATCTTTTCCCATTCGATCAAATGGAGCTTGAGAGGATCTACCAGGAAGAATGATATAACCTGCCTCAATCCAGGTGTGCAAAGCTTGTACAGACTTACCCAAGAAGACGCTAAGCTGTAACTGCTATAACTACAAGTGAATTCCTGTTTAGCTTTGTGACTGCAGTTTTCTGAATCTTTATTACAGTCTATCAGTGTTAATTTCAAATATTCAATTAAAACCCCCATTCCTTAATGGCATTCAAGATTTTTTTAATCCTTGCAATTGTGCTGCTACTCAACTCATACCATTAGGATAATCTAAAGTCAATGTTAAATTTTAGGAACATTTTAATAATAATTTCTCTGTGATTCTTTAACATATCCAAGTTGCCATGCATTGCTTTTTTTTTCTTTGAACTGAATTTTTGTGTGTTGATGCAAAGCAACTCGAAAACGCTGAATTCTGTACTATTGAAATAAAAACTGATGGACGTTTTGTCTGCAAGTAATCTATAAAACTTTTAACAAAAATGTTTGAATCTGTGGATGCTGCCATTTTAAAACCAAAATTATTTAGCTGAAATAAAGGTAAAAAGCCTTAACAAAACAAAGACAAATCATGTACTACCAAATACAGACATCTTATTGCAATTAGACTTAAATTTTGATGCATCTGTTTACATATATTTGATATAATACACACTCCTGTATAGAAAGCAAAGGAAAGCTAGGCATGGGCCTACTTAGAAAGTGAAGAAGCATCTCTTTCCTTATTGAGGTGCTACAAACGCAGACACTTCCAGTACAAACAGCTCCTGATAAACCCTCAATTGATAACCAGGTTTAGCGGCCTTTACTAATCAATTACACAGTTATTTGGATTTGCAGTTGGCATGACAGCACAATACACAGTCAGTTCTTGAGAATATAAAAAAAAGGTGAACCAATTCACTTTAAATGGATTTGCTTTATATCTATCAGTTCTTTGCAAAGCTGCTGCTGAGTGTCGTTAGCATCACATAAAGTAAATTTTAAATTAGTAAAGCTTTTGGAGCATAATAATATTTTTTTAGCCTAGCAGGAGAAAATCCAATACATTGGATTTGTACTTCTTAGGAATACCAACTTCTTTACCCTATTGGTATTCTTAAAATGTTAGAATAGCAGCAGTTTTAAACATAATATTAAGATGTTACTTATTTGAAAAATATTTACTTTAGTACAACAAAAATAATGCTTTACATTAAATATGACAAAATGTTTTCTGCAATATATACTGATGTACTTCAAAGTCATAAAATATAGTGTCACTGTAAGGAAAATTAGCAGTTTTGTAACATATGACAGCGACAAAAAGTAACATCAGTGGTGCTGTCATCACCAATTAAACATCCATATACGTGTAAACCACTTTATTTGAAATGCCAGTGTACTTGTTACTTTCCTCAATAACATCTCTCCCATGAAGTATGATTTGCAGATGTTCTAGAAGTAGGGCAAGAGCCTTCACTGTTTTCAAGAAAATATTTTATTCAAGTTTATTTATTAAAGTGTTTCCTTTACCTTTAATACTGCAGATGTAAAAATAAGCTGTTCACATAACTGATAGTCTTTGAGAAAGGATTTCATTTGTGATCTTCCAGTATCATATTACATAAAAACAAAATGGATTTATCAATGATTCGCTGTTCTGCACTTTATATTACAAATTAAATAAATACAGTAAGTGTATTTGTATTAAGCTATAATGTTATTTTAATTATTTTAAAATGGAAAATACAGCTGTTTTTACGTTTTTCTTGATATTTACTTAACCCCAAGTTAGATAATGTTGTATGGATGAGGTGACATGTCAGTTGGCACTGCTGCCTTATAGTTCTAGTGACCTGCTCCTGCTCCCAGATGCTTTCTGTGTAGAATTTGCACCCTCTCTTTAACTTTCTTTGGGTGCTCTGGCTCTCTTTACCTCTGGGACCTGAGGTTAAGTAAAGTCACCATCCCTCTTGTATGTCATTAACCACAATCAAATGAAGCTGATGTCTCAAAGGGCATCTGGCTATAAACATTTAGCTCCAATGCGTCCTCTGAGGAAGGGTAACCAGCTATAGAACCCCGGAAAATGGCGGTTAGAGATAGGAAGAGAGAGATAGAGGGAGAGTGTATTTTCTGATATGCCAAAGGAGGGAGTATGTTCAGGCTAGTTTAAAATTATCTCTATGGTTTTCTCCCTGAGTGGGATTTGGATTGCTGTTTTTGCAGGGTTGGCTCCTGGCTTGAAACTTATGTTGCTAGCATGGACTACAACATCCCACTACCTGAAATTGGATTATACGGGCTTGAGAATGTTACATAGTATGTTATAGTATGAGTAAATATTCTTAATATGTGCCATTTTCAAATTCTGTTAATAAATTGTGCAAAAACAGAATGGGAAACATTTTGCTAAAATAAGAAGGAAATGTTAGTTTTTTATTTGCAAATTGGCTTATTGAATTAATTAAAAGCGGGTGAGTTTTTTAATTAAATTACTTTGTAATAACTAATTATATAATTTAATTATCAGTTTTATTGTTAAGAACTAGATGAGGATTACAGGTTCATAAATATATCTCCACAGTCATTTATGCTTTAGTAAAATATTTGACAATTGGGTTAACGACCGAGATTCTCAGTGTCTGGGGAAGCATGAGGCATAATCGAATACATAATTCAAAAATAAATGTGTGAAAATATGCAAAATATTCCTTTAAGACGTGCGCCCTTATCGAGACTGCCCAAGATAGTGCGTCTTACAGTCATATGGCAGCTGGGCATGACCAGGACACTGGAAGTGATGTTGGTGGAGGAGAGCTGTCAATCTTTAGGTTTGTTGACATGACAGAGGAAAAGAGAGAACATTATCACACAGCGCCACCCTCTGGATTGGTGGAGAATTACCAACACCTGAGCTCTTAAACTGTGTCCCATGCACACACGTGAGACAATGTGTATAATTGCAATATACATGACAAAGTGGATCCACTGAATGTAAGCATATGTGATAATAAAAAAAGAATTAAAAACCTGTACTAAAGCCTCTTTACTCAATTATGATTTTTTGCTATCTTGACAGTTCACATTCATAATTACAAGTGACCTGTATCTAACAGTAATGTGAACCCATATGACCTCAGACACAGCATGCATACACACATTGACACGTTTGTGCATGAGCCATCTGCGTCACCAACAACAACAAAAAGTCATGTTAGTGAGATGACCCCCTGTATGAAAAACAACAAAAATGGATGCGCTAGTAGCTAGTGTATGCATTACATTTTGCTCTAGAGGACAGCAAATGGTTCATCAGCTGTACATGACTAGGTTGAGAAGGTGAATAAAAGCCAGACAGCAAGCTTTTGCTGTTTTCGCAACTACAGAGGGATGTGTGTATACAGGAAAGGAGCCAGTAATGATGGAACCGTAGCTATAGCTCCCTTCCATTGTTGTCAATTGGGCTATTGTTGCAGCCCATAAATATAGGCAGACAAAAACATGAATTTCAATCTGACCATTATCATTTATGTCTCATGGCCATGGGGATGAGTGTGTGATGTACAGGTACCTTGGGTTTCTGTATCTATTACATCATATGATATATCAACATGTGATATATCTTGGTGGGCTTTTCTCCCTTCCTTTTGTATTTAAGCAGATTTTGCTGTTCTGATTGATGACTTTATTTTTTCGATCTTATTTGGGTTTTTGGTGTTTTGGTAGTTTAAGTAACTAATTCTTGTGTATCTGTTTGTTTCTTCATATTTTCCTTGGAATCATTTACAGTGGACCCTTGACTTACGAACTCAATTCGTTCGTGAGGGCTGGTTGTAACTCAAGTTGGTTGTAAGTCAAGACTATTTTTCCCGTAAGAAATAATGGAAATACCCATAATGCGTTCCGAACCTCCCACTTCAACGCTTCCTTAACCTTTTCATAAAAAAGGGTTGTATAATGTGCATAATTTACCAAAACACCAATAATTTTTCTATTGTACTAACCAAAAAGTTATAAAAAGTGCCTAGCCTACCAGAAACAACAATTTCATACTGTACTCACCATTTAATTTAACATCTTTGGGCTGCAGGAAGGGAGGAGGAGGAGAATGAAACGGAAGGTGGTTATTGTTTAGAAGGAGCCTCCATATGCAAATATTTTCTTTGTAAAATTGTCGAGATGGTGGATTTCAACATGCTGTACATACCGTATTTATTTCCCAAAAATTAGCTTTAGAAAATCAGGTGCGCATCATACACGAGGAAACTTCTTCTGCTTGGGCTCTGCTCACGCACTCACTCTCTCTCTCGCTCGCTTGCTCGCCCACTCGCGCTCTCTCTTGCTCGCTCGCTTGCTTGCCCACTTGTGCTCTCGCTCGCTTGCTTGCCCACTCGCGCTCTTTCTCTCTTGCTCGCTTACTCGCGCTCTCTCTCTCGCTCGCTTGCTCGCCCACTCGCGCTCTCTCTCGCTCACTTGCTCGCCCACTCGTGCTCTCTCTCTCGCCCACTCGCGTCTCTCTCTCGCTCGCTTGCTCGCCCACTCGTGCTCTCTCTCTCGCCCACTTGCGCTCTCTCGCTCTCTTTTGCTTGCTCGCGCACTCGCACAACAGTGCTCGCTCTCTCTCTAAATGCTTCCTATACAATCACAACGCGCATTGTACACGGGGAAAAACTTTTTTCGCAATTTTCTTTGTAAAAATTAGGGTGTACGTCTTACACGAGGGTGCGTGGTACATGAGTAAATACGGTATTAGCGGGATCAGTCACATGAACACCACTCTCATATTTCCGCACAATTTCCTTCTTCGTTTCAATTGTGATCGCTTTCTTACCTTCGTTACCTTCTCTTCCTTCCTTAGCAATTATGCATCTTGCTTGCCATGGTCTTAGTGAATTATATATATAGATAAATCACTGCACTGACCGAAATTACGTCCACAAACACATGTATCTGGGCTCTGACTGACGCTTACGAACGCTCTCGGCTGTTTGTTTACAATCGCACATGCGGATACACGTGACCGCATTCGGGTCGTAATGCAAGACGTTGGTCGTAAATCAAAACAAAAATTTTCGTCGTAAATCAAGTTGTTCGCATGTCAGGCCGGTCGTATGTCAAGGGTCGACTGTAGTTTCTTTCTTGTTTCTTCTTGGATTTGATTAATATAAATTTGTACAGTTTTTTGATCTTGGTTTATTTTTATTTCAGCAATTTTGTTTAATAAATATTATTAATTATCTAATAGTTGATGACAGATGGTTTGATGACTATTTTACCATTTTCTTTTCTACAACCTGCAGTTTTAGTAATGCAACCATAATAAATTTTACATCAGTGGCTCTCACCCTTTATGGCCTTGGGACCCAGTTTTACCTTTTCATTCTCCCCATCGGGTTTTCCCAAATGGTTAGAAACTTCAAAATGACATCAAATAATGAAGAGGGGGGTAGGTCTCCTTTGGTGAAATGAGCATGATTACAAACTGGAAATAATATGAAACTTGAAAATATATCAAAATTCAATGTGTTGTGAAGCCAGGGGTAGCTCCCTCTTGGAATGAATGAGTAAAGTTGCCAGTGGGAAATAAAAGCAAAGAGCTCCCCCTTGGTGAAACAATCACGATTTGAATGAGCAGCAGACAGATACTGCGGGTGCATTTTGGATGCTTCTAGAGTAAGCAAGTAAGCCAATAAGATAACAATTTAATTTTATTTTATATGATTATCCGTGTGCATGCAACTCAAAGACAGCACCTTGCAACTCAGCAACAGTGGCTGACAACTCAATTTCCTGTCAGAATCCAGTAGTTAAGAAACACTGCTTTACGTAATACCCATTAATTTGGTAGAATCATGGATGTGGCCATGTCCTCCATTATTTTTACTGCTAATACTAGGTTTTACACTACATTCTATATAGTCCTCTGCGCCAGAAAGTAATATTTTTGACTATTTAGTTCTAGTTGTTCTGTTATCCTATTAAATTCTAAAAGCTAAATCTTAGGCAGACTTATTCTTATGTCATTAATGTTTGATTCACCAAAAACTAAACAGCAATATAAAGATATTGATATTTAAAGTTACTTGTATTTCTCATGACTTGTGAATACTTGTATTTTCTTCTGCATCTGCTTATCCCTGCTTTGGCATAAACAATTTACCATCTTGCATCAGGTCATGATCAGGCTTTTGATTTAAATTTTTTCCAAATATTCCATGCTTTCTGAAAAATATTTGTGTATTATTATCTGGGGTTTTAGACCAAGTAATCTCTTGGTTATATTTATTTTCTGCTTTAATGAATTGCATTGTTTTACTTATGGATGTTGGCATAGCAGGACCACTTCGTAGATAGTTGCTAGGCAGAACAAGAGTGTGTGACATATGGTGTCATTAATGCAATGGTATTAAAATTAGCAACATATAGTTCCTGGTTGTAGTAATACAATGCTTTACTACAAATGTTGAGATGCACCATCTGTTGGAATGACAGAGACATAGCAACCAGATGGACATACAGATACACAGACATTTGTCCTTTTATTAAGGTGAATAGTTACTTCTCCAGGGTTCATGTCCCGGGTCCTCCCTTTGTGTAGGTTGCATGTTCTCCTTATGTCTGTGTGGGCTGCCTCCAGGTGCTCCAGTGTCCTCCCACAGTCTTTTTTTTTAAAGTGCGTCTTGGTGAGGTCCCCAAAGATGCCAAGGGAAGGTGTTAAGATCAAAAGCCAGACTTGGGGTACCCCAGCAGGTACTGCCTGAAGTGGTTGGGGCACAACCTACAGAGAAGGACGACTGTCAGTCGATGTCTGCTTCTGCTGTGGAGACCGTAAAGGTAGAGCAGAGGAGGCGTCAGTTTTAGAGGGAGGCACTAAGATTTGTGGTGGTTTAAAAGTAGATCCTAACCTAGGGATTTTAACTGCTTCATTGGTTCATTTATTTATTTATTGAAAGTTTTACCTTCACTTTAACACTGTTTAAAATAGATTATTTATTTAATTAAGTATTCTTCAAGAGCATTGCACTTTTGTACTTTGTATTTTGAAACCCATTATTGTTAGAATAAAAACACTTTGCACATTTGCACCAACCCTTGCTTGTTTATGTGTCCTCATTGCCCTGGCTCACCTCAGTATTTCACTATCAATGGTCCTGGGTTCAAAAGAGTTAAGGCGGGTGTAGCCAACTCAGACCATCACACAGTCCAAAGACATTCAGGTTAGGCAGACTGGCAGTGCAGAATTGGTCCTAGTGGGTGTGTGATGTGTGCGTGTGTGTGAGTGTGTTCCCCTGCAGTGGACTGGTGCCCTGTACAGTGGTTTGTTTTCTACCTTGCACCTTATCCTTGCTGGGATTGTTGCCAGACCTCTGCAAACCTGCCCACAGATTCAATAGCATGTACTCATCTCTCTTGAACCAAAGGGCATAGGTTTACTTTTTCCACAAAGCTTTTTCACATTCACTGCCACTGTTACCAAATACAGGTCTGATTGGTCAGTTTGGCTTTGATGATGTGATCAACAGAGGACGTGCCGGGCAAGAGAAGTAGAACACACAAGGAAGAGAAAAGGCACAGAAAGCACGCTGAGAGTCGCCTTCAAAGTCGGGAAGTATTCACAAGAATAGAAATGATGTTTTCACTCTGGGTAATGGGGGCTTGTTTACCATTGGTTGTAATCAAAATGCAAGCAGGTCACATCAAAATGACACATCCTGAGAAACAGAGTTTATGGGAACATACTTGAAAGAGGGAGTGTTGGGCAAGAGAGGTTCAGACACACAAAGGCACTAAGGAAAGGTGTACGAGGAATGCTGAAGGTACACTTTAGGCAAGAGAAGTCAAACATTTTAAATTTATTTTATTACTTGTCTTTGACAATCATTTGTCATCCACCTCAAACTAAGAATGTTCGGGCCTGGTCAGTACTTGGATGGGAGACCACTAGGAAAAGCTTGGGTTGCTGCTGGAGGAGATGTTGGTGAGGCCAGCAGTGGGCACTTACCCTGCGTTCAGAATGTGGATCCCAGTGCCCCAGTGCAGTTACAGGAACACTGTGTTGTAAAAATGTCTCTGTCCTTTGGATGAGATATAAAATTGAGGTCCTGACTCTCTTTGTTCATAGAAGATCCCAGGGTATTCTTTGTAAAGAGTAGGGTGTATCCCGATGTCCTGGCTAAATTGCCCAACTCAGCCTAGTCGTTCTGGCCCCCTAATCACCCATCCATCCATTATCCAACCCGCTATATCCTAACACATGTTCATGGGGATCTCCTGGAGCCAATCCCAGCCAACACAGGGCGCAAGACAGGAACAATCCCCAGGCAGGGCGCCAACCCACCGCAGCCCCTAATCACCCCCTGTCTCTAAATGGCTGTCTCTCTCACCACTTCAGCACCTAATAGCTCATATGTGGTGAGTGCATAGGTGCAAAAATGGTTGTTGGTGATGTATCACCCCACTCAATATGTAAAGTGCTTTGAGTAGTGAGAAAACTGCTGTATAAATGTAAGAATTATGATTATTATTATCATTTGGATGAAAAACGGTTGCTTAACCTGGAAGTTTTGTAGGATTACTGATGACATGTAAAACACAAAACATTAAGCAGAAGAGAAACACCAAAGGAAGCCTTTTATAGCATTTACTTTCACAACACAGACCACCACAAGGCATTTTACAGGAAATGGAAGAATATACTGGTGGCTTGAAAAACACACACATAATTGGAAACTCATATGTTTTGTTTTGTAACTTTTTCTTCATCAGAAACAATGCTAAACTGGGCTCTGCAAGCGATTTACAATGTACACAAATGTTGGGACTTCTTTGTTTCCTCTCCAGGGAAGTGTTAATGAAATGTACCTATTATTAAGAGTGAAAAAGGCCCTGTAATTAATAGGAATGCTTGCCATATACCACATACTCACTACACATGCATCACTGCTTCCAGTTTTGTTTACCCAGTTAGCAATCTGTTTCATTAAGTGTTTTGTAATTACTTTCATATGTAGTTATTATTCAATTCATCCAACAGCAAAAGTCAGTGAACTGAAAAAGACATATATGAATACCAACAGTAGAAGAAAATAAAGACTAAACAGAGATTGTTTCATTAATTCCTTCATTTTCAACACACTTTTTCGAATACAGTGCCTATACCAGTAATCTCTGAAAGGAACAGCAATTCATCACACAACCATACTGACTCATAAGAGGCTAATACATGGTGGAGTTACCAGAATATAACTTGCACATCTTCTGGATAAGGAGCAAACTCGCACACACAATAGTCACACTCAACCCATGAGAACAGGGCAGGATTTGAACCCAGGCCTCTAGACATGTTAGGTAGCAGCACTGTGGCATCATAAAGGTATACATAAGAAGTTTTTAGGTAAAGAATACATACAGCTTCTATTTGATTATAGATGCCCCAAATGCTGAATGTAAAATATAGCTATTCAATAACATTAAGAAGGTTGGTTCATTCTTTGTATTTCATATCATGCAGTTTTTATTAAACGCTGACGGACAAAGCTAGTATCTTTCTTATCTGTTCTTTATTGAGCCAGCCTAATGTAGTTTCAGGGTAAAGGAAGTAAGACCTGATCTGGCAGCATTAGGCTACTTCCACATTACTATTTTTTCACATAAAAGTATCATTTTTAAGCAGTAATGATCTCCATCAATACTAGCATTTTCACTTTATTTATGAATGTATCTCAGCCCACAATAAAATGACTGAAAATGCATATGACGTAGCTGTTCTCCTACAGTTGCCATACATGCATCAGCAGAAACAGGATCAGGAAGTGTCCTCAGTGAAGGTATGGTTACATCTGTAGCCACAGGATTTATTGCAGAACTGTAGCAATCAGTAAACTATTTACCTTATATGCATATTGTGATAAAGATGAAACACAGACATTGTAAAGATTTGGGGCAGCCACCTGTATATTATTGCACAGCTGCAAAATAGATTGCAAATTGAACAGAGATGTTCACTGGTTTGAGTCCAAGACAGAACTGACTAGATGCAAGCAAGATGGCGGCTTTAAAGGCCTGTACAGGACGTGACGTCATCATTGTGTCCGGAACCAGAAGTGAGGTCATCAGGACTGGAAGTGACGTCTTCGGAGGCACTAGAACCTGGTGGGATTTCCAGAGAATGGTCTGCAAGGAACTGAGAAAGACAGTCAGTGCACTTCGCCACCACTTGGTCTGTTGTGGTATTACAATTACTCAGGCCCTTTAGCTGCCTCCTAATCACACGTGTGTGACAATATATGCAACACAATTTAGATGAATACAGGGAAGTAACACATCAAGTTCCATGGGATGCAACTCCTCTGTATCCACAATATTGGAATACAGTTTTCTTCTACAAAGGGTGACCACTTAGGGAATGAGACATTGTAATAAGCAGACTCCAATCAGGGAAGGGCTACGTAATTAGAGTTTGAATTTTCAAAAGTCTACATTTTCACCCTTCCACACTGCAGTGCTGAGCAGGTGTTTTCAAAAGTCTATGACTCTGTAGAGTGTTTTCAAAAGTCTCTGCATTTGGGGGTTAAAAAGACCAGGGTGGTGTGTATGAAAGACAAAAACGGACACTTAGGTCTGCTTTTTAAAACAAAAAGTACTAGTGTGGATGTTGTCTTGGGTGTGTTATGCTATCACAGGGTATTCTCAGGCACACAATCATCCTGGATTATTCCAGGCCAGTTTAGTGTCACCAATTAACCAATCCTGAACATGTGCTTAAAAAAACAAAGTAGCAATACACACAGGGAGAATGTGGTAACAATTTTACGAAAGACACTTCTGTCTTCTGTGTGGCCAGGCAGGCAGATAAATGATTTTAATGTGACCTATCTTTTTTAAATTTCTTTTTAGAGTTTCATCATGGTATTTCTCAAATGTTCTGATATCCTGAACATTGCAATAACTTGGTATACTGAATAAATCCTTTAACCCTCTGTACTTCTAAACTTGTTTTATCCTATTTCAGCTTTGTGAGGAACCAGAGGCTATCACGGCAGCATTACAGGGCACACTTGCGCAGACATGCACATTCAATATGAAGTCTACCGTAAATCTAAAATGCTCATCTTTGAGAGTAGCTGGAGAAACCTTCCAAATTCACAAGGAGAATATACAGTCTCCAGAGAACCAACCTGTGTTCAAACCTTGCCATGGAGGAGCGACGTTACTAATCGATATACCACCCTGCCACTTCTATACTTTATAAGGCATATATTGAACCAATATGTAGCGTATGTCTATTGACAGAATGGTGTTTATGACACTACAACACTATGATAAAGTCTAGGTGTTCTACATGTTCAGACTACCAACCTCAATGTGCAATGTGACCAGAGTCCAGGGTCACAGTAAATTACCATATAGTGCTTGCTGGGTGTTTTTTTTAAGTAACATTTTATTAATTTTATTAATATCAAATAACAGTACATTAATGATTGTCAAGTATTACAAAACTAGGTTCAAAACAAATCAACCACCCCCCCCCCCCAAAAAAAAACTTTGTTACACACAAACAACTCTGAAAATTCTTTCAGCGCAATATATTTTCAAATCATCTTGTGTATTTGGGATATATTTTCATAAGACGGGATGAAGTCTTGGTTGAAATAAAGCTTCTAAACAAGGTGATATATTTTGCATAATCTTGAGAGGTACTTTTTTTACAAGAACAGCTTGCCAGCTTGTTTAAAAAATGTTAGTAACAGAAGCTGTTTCTTTTGTTGGCATACCTACTGTAGTCTACACATTTGTGTCAGATGACTACTTTCAAATCAAGCCTTGTCTCCTACAGTTTATTGCTTTTTTCCCTGCTTGATCCCCTGCGCCCTTAGATGTATAATTAGTTAGGCAATAAAAACTAGAATAGAAGGTAGTGGTGTATTAGACATTAGTCATTATTTGCAGACAAAGAGTGAAACAAATCATAGTCTGGCATATTCCTAGTCTATTGTTTGATTAAAAATGGGGCACATTTCTATTTTGAAATTAATTAAACAAAAGTTTTGCAAAACTTTTTATAATTGCTAATTAACAACAGCAAGCTGCAGCATGGACCAAACTTATCAGAGTGTAGGTTCATTACTCTGGGTTTAAACATCAGTATTTATATTAGATATATGAATATTCTGATAAGAGTGAGAAACATTATTATATGTAAAACTTATTACTGGTTCTGATTTGATTCCTGTTATTAAGTGTAACAACTATTCCAATACAAAAATGAAAGAAGCAGTGACAGTGATAAAAAGTATGTCATCTGCTATGTTTGACAGGTTTAATTTTTAAATTACATCTGTTCATATTATTCGATGTGCCTGGTGTTAAGTGCCATATTTCAGATAGCTACAGGATGCAAAGATTCAAGGCAAACATACAAAACAGGTGCAGGCAGATGAGGAGGAAATATGAAGCAAAAAACTTAAGTTTGATGTCAGAGCCAAGTTGAAGTTCCAGCCCAAAGTATCAGTATTTTTAATTCCATATCTATAAAGCACCAAAAGAAATCAATGCACTGCAGCTGAGACATCTGCATGCACATTACTTGCCAAAGGCAAGAGGGGAAGATGTAATAAAAATATGTTAAGCACATTTCAGATTTAAACTTTAAAAATGACTTCTCACTGAAGAATGACTTTCGGTCGCACTTGCAGGGGAGGAACATGGATACTTTTTTGTCAGTAATATCTCTTTAAACAGACAGTTTGGAGCTGGTTAGAAGAGATGGACATACTGTAGCCTTAATATGTACACAACAAAAAAATGATGAAAAAACTAATGTCGAGACAGTAGTCTTTTTGAAGTAATCATCATTACTTAATTAGCAGTATGATAAACGTATCACCACTCCATTTCTGATATTGTGCAGATACTGTTGTTTTCCTTTTTTGTTCTTTTAATTTGCACTTGGCTTTCTAAGTGCCACTGTTACAGACTTAACAGTCTCTTTGAGCTATCATACACGATTATATAAAAAGAATGTTAATGTAAAATTTGGAAGGTCCTTAAGCTATTAAGCTGTAAAAATAGTCTCACAAATTTATTTGTTAATTTAAAATTTGGACCTTATGAACTACAGGGTTTCAGTGGTTAATTCTGAGACGTCACAGGTCACAGAGATTGGGTTCAAATCACAGCCTGTCTATGTCCCTGTCTGTGTTCTCCTTGTTGCTACCTGTGTGTTCTAATGATTAAAATAGATGTGAATTGATTGCTCATTAGAAATTTTATTATAAAAGATACTGTATTTTATACAAGATTATTCCTGTAACTCTCTGTATGGAGCTGTACTCTGAATCTTTGAACTGGCAGAGTGGGAAAAATAAGTTGTTAAGCTCAGCTGTTAGAAGGGTTCTGCATGATTTGCCAAGGTCTGAAAATGAACAGTGAGGATTATGTGTTTTGATTTCTTCTTTGTCAAACTAAATAAGAAGAAATCGAAAATTGGCAAATTAATGATTGGCAAAAATTAATATAATGAGGGTATTAGAAATAAATTTGATCCATTTTTTTCTTTTTTTCATGACTCCGAAATCCCTACAAACCCCTACTTTCTCTGCTGTTCTTTTTCCAGTTTTCTACCACCACCTGATTAAAGCACCGTGCAGGCATTGATGGATTGAAGGTCAGAGGTCCACATGACCATCATCGTCTAATTATTCCTCATGAAGGTAGTTATGTTAGGTAGAATGCCTAGAGGGGTCTGGGCAGTCTCGTGGCCTTGGAACCCCTGCAGATTTTGTTTTTTTTCTCCAGCCATCTGGAGTTTTTTTTTGTTTTTTTTCTGTCCTCTCTGGCCATCAAACCTTACTTTATTTTTTGTTAATTAATATTGCCTAATTTTATTTTTTTATTTTTTTTCTTTCTTTGTCTGGTAAAGCATTTTGAGCTACATCATTTGAATGAAAATGTGCTATATAAATAAATGTTGTTGTTGTCGTTTAGTACTTTCAGTACCATCCAGCCATCCCTTTTAATGGATAAACTCAGACATATACAGATGAACTAATAATGGATAATATGTCAGGTGTGGCATACGAATGGGCATCCCGGCCAGGGAAGATCATGGATTACTACCTGGACAAGAGGCCAGAGAGAAATGTCATTAGCCAGCTGGGTGGAAAGATCATATTGTGCCCAGCTGGTATAAAATAATGGAGTGATCATTGAGTCCATTCCCCATACGCTAGGTGGGGTCATCGTGTAAGAGCCCAGTTTTGACACTTTTAGGGGTGCTATGGAAATGGAGTCCAGAAGTGCAGCCCTGTAGGGGTCCCATGGGATCAGTAGAGGGCGCTGTTGAGGGAGGTCCACTCTACTTTATCTATGAACTAGAGCTGCTTCCTAGAGCGAACAGAATGATACTGGAAGCATTTCCGGGTCCGACATAAAAGAAAGCCCGCTGCCACAGATGGGCGAGTTGGAGTCGGAAGGCAGCAGGCAACACTTAGCAGAGGCGAAGAAGGAAGAAGAATAAGAGCACCCATTAGATCACTGATTTGATAGTTGGTGGATTATTATTATTTTCATTGGACAAGAGCATTGTGAGAAGATGCCTAAGAAAAGAATAAAAGTTTTTTATTTTATTCTATTAATTGTTTGGTGCATTGCTGAGACTGTGGTTTAGGGCTCTCTGTCTCCCTCTTGTGGTCACACAGGCAAACCGCAGTTTGTGAGACTTAAGGACTGTGTTTCTCATAAGGATATGCATAGTACTGGAGCTCCATAGAAACAATCCTGCCTCCTTTTCTCTGCACTCTGTACACCTCAGACTATAAATATAACACCAGGTCATGTCAGCTGCAGAAATTCTCAGATGATTCTGCACTTATAGGGTATATTAATAAAGGGGATGAGTTAGAGTATAGGAGTCTAGTGGATAACTTTGTTTCTTGGTGAAGAAAGAATTGTCTGCAACCTAACTTCAGCACAACCAAAGAACTGGTTATTGACTTTCTTATTGACTAAAGAGCATCTATATCAAGTCACTAGTCAGGGAGTGGATACATAGGTGGTTTGCTCCTGCAAGTTCTTAGGGGTCCACATCAATGGCATTTTGGACCGGTCTCAGAAGTCAGAGGAACTGCTGTATATAAGAAAGGGCAGAGCAGGCTCTTTTTCCATAGGAGACTGCATTCCTTTAATGTGGGAGCTGATATCCTTCACATGTTCTTCAACTCGGTGATGGCCAGAGCGATTTTCTATGCTGTGGTGTGCTGGGCTGGTAACATCACTTCAAGAGAAGCCCTCTGAATTAACAAGCTAATTAAAAGGACAGGCTCAGTTAGGGGACATACTCTCAACCCCCTGGAGGTGGTAGCGAAGGAGAGAATTAAATCTAAACTGAGTGTCATTATGAACAATGCTGCACAAAAAAAAAACACTCTCTGACACACTAAGACTGAGTACTTTCATCCAAAAAAATATTCAGCAGAAGTGTGTCAAGAAACACTTTATACCAATAGCAACACATCTGCATAATGCCTCATTGTGATTGTGAAAGCCAGATCAGAGGTTTTCTTTTTTTTCTTTTTAGTTGTTCTGGTGTGTGTTCAGACTATTGTGTGTACAGCATGGGCTTACACAGCTAGTATATATACTGTATATACTGTATATACTAGGGGGCTTACCCCCTGCTCGCTTCGCTCGCCAACCTCCCTTGCCTGCAATATGCGCCAGCCAGTTCGCGTCTCTGCCGCTCATGTTGTGAAGAGGGGGGCTGAATGCACCCCAAGGAGATACGGTCGCTCCCCTCTTAAACAGTGATACAATGGGAAACAAATACAGTTTTTTACCTCCTGCTGGCTTGCTGCTGCTGCTGTGCTACATGATCTGCATCTCAAGTGGCACTTTGAACATTTAAAAGCCTGTACAGCAGCTGTCTTTGTCATCTACTCTTTGTTTTTATTTCTGGCCCCGGGCGTGGTTAAATCTATTGGCACAAAATCTCGTTTCGCGGGATGTCAGTTCTTGATATTTTAGTTTATAATTTAAAAATGGAATAAGAATCTTAACATCTAACAAAATTACATTAAAGTTCGATAAATTCTGAAAAGAATGATACCAAACATATATATGTAGCTTTTAAACTAAGCCCAATTTAAAGCATGACAAAAATCCTGACATAAAAACATCACATAAAATCATTTCACATCGTTAGACTTAGGATTTTATATATATAGAGTATATATCCATCCATCCATTATCCAACCTGCTATATCGTAACTACAGGGTCACGGGGGTCTGCTGGAGCCAATCCCAGCCAACACAGGGTGCAAGGCAGGAAACAAACCCCAGGCAGGGCACCAGCCCACCACAGTAGAGTATGTATATATATATATATATATATATATATATTTTTTTTTTTTATTCATTTATGTTTCTATTTATGTAGGTATGCATGTATTTATTTATTTAAAGAGCTTCTGTAAAAAGACAAATATCCTCTTGGGGACAAATAAAGTTATATCTGACATCTTAAGAGGTGGACTAATGTCTTTATAAGGACATTGATAGGAAATATGCCTCAAGTGGGCTTATTCTATAAATAAAATGATTCAGAGTTTTGCATTTCGTTAACTACCTCTGACCAGTTTATATAACCTTCCTGACTAGTTTATCTATTAGGTATTCAATAAGTAGATAAAAAAGACCACTCTGTGGCTGCCCCAGACAGACAGCATGATTTTGCTCATCTCTCCGTGCTGCACAGAGCTTACTTCTTCCACAGTACACTTGTTTCCTGTCAGATCTTAATGTGGTTCATGATATGTCAGTTGGCATCTCAAAACTGCTCAGTTATTGCAATGTGAGAAAAATATCCCCTGCAGTGGAACTGGGTTGTCCCAAGATTAGTTTCAGTGCTGGCGTAGAGGTGAGAAATAAATGGCTAATACATGATTAAAGAAAAAGTCTAGTTATATGGTCAAGAACAGAACTGGATTCCCTGCTTGCAAAGCAATTGTGCTAACCATTGCACTACCATCTGCATGGCACAGTTTCTCTGTCAACAGATCACAATGTAGTAATATTCTGAACACAAGCTGCCCCCTGGATGGCAAGGATGAAATTATATTTCAAAAATGTATAGTATTTATGTTGAGAAATACCTTTCAGTTAAATTTCAATCAGTGGCTTGAAAAAAAAGGTGTGCATAAAGAACAAATAAACAGGAATTGTGCTTTCAACGTATAAAGATTCAGAAGTACTGCATCAATAGCTCTTCACCCTTATTGCAAATTTATTTATCATACATTTTACTGTAGCCTGAAGTGTTTGTTACCTTCATGCATAGATATATGGCTGCTGTATTTATTGCATATACTAATATAATATGTATTATTATATAGTGCCTGGGCCTCCAGTTAAATTTATAACTAGGGTGCCTGCAAATAGGGTTTGCAAGTCCTCCTTACTCCTTCAGACCAAAGGCTCAGTGCCAGGCCAGTTTGTCATTTTAAGGTGTATTTGTGTACGTATAAATAAGAGGGGTTGTGTTTGAGTGAACCTTCTACAGTAGTGTTCACCCTCAATAAAAATGTGGAAAACATGATTGTTTTTTCATTAGCTTACACCATTGCTACTTTTCCATCTGAGGTCGAACACAAGCCACATATTCAATGTCTTAGAGGGGTTAACAAGTTGAACTATAAGAAAAGAAAATCACTTGATTTACATTTGCCCTTCGTGTGTGATCAAAATCTCAGAATGCATATTAAGATTCTGTTACCACAAAAACCCTCAAAATAAAACCATTTAACCTTTTGCCTTTTCTAGGATTAATAATCAATCTTTTACTTTCATTAAACCTTTTCCACTTTGTTTTAAAGTTCTGTTTATTGTCATTTTTGATTTAATGGCCTTTTTTAAGAATGTCCTAGTGGTGCTGTTTTCTTTCTTTTATATGAAAATGTTACTGCCATCCTGTTTAACATAGAATTTACATCAAGTATACTGTATATCAATTCCAATATTCCATTATATTGAAGTTCTACTGGTGCTGTATAGTAATGTGAACTTAAGATCACTTGCAGTTCATCATACATCAAGATAAGAACATTTTACAGCTATTTGCATAGTAATGAGGATTTCTGACATTTTATTTGCCTCTAAAGGTCAATACGTTCCAAAACCTTATTTTCAAACTGCCCATTCATCCATTTTCAATGCAGGCTTCTTCAGAGTCAATCACTGCCTCAACATTTCAGGTTGTCTGTTCTCAGTGTACTTTATCAAACTGTTTTCTAAACTAAATTTTAGATATAGTATATTGATGTTCTATTTTTTTTTTCATTTATACTTAATTTTGAAAATTTCTAATGTTGCTGTGTCTTTAAAATTAAGAAATAAAGATGCTTTCCTGAGAAGATTAAGATTTCTAAGGCTAGTATTTGGTGTGAAAAGGACCCGGCACAGACTGACACAGAGGCACGTGGAAAATCCAAGCACACTTTTATTTTTCTTCAGCTTGAGGGCACGTCTTCCCCGTGAACCCCCCAGCCACAACACAGTCCCAAAAGCACTTAATACACACATCACAATCCTTCCTCTGGCACCACCACTCCTACCAGGCAACCTCGTCCTCTTCCTCCTGATTTTGGCCCCGAGTGGTGGTTGCCAGCCCTTTTTACAGCCCACCCAGAAGTGCTCCATGTGCTTGATCACCTGCTTCTGATTGCACTTCCGGGCGGAACTGTAGCGTTGTCCAGGCCGGCAGCCGGCCCCATGCAGCACCCCTGGTGGCCATCCCAGATCCCAACAGTGCTGTGGAGAACTCCATCTCCCATGGAGCCCTGCAGGAAACTGAGGCACCATCCTCAGCCAGGAGGCAGCCACCAAGCGTCCCGGGGGAGGTATTGAGCAGTCCATGATTGCTCCCCCAGAACATGTGTAGAAGGGGCCTCCCAGCCGGGCACATTGGTAACAGATAGTAACTCACAGTAAAAACAGAAAAAACCATTTAGCTCATTCTGGTTGAGCCATATTACCAACTACCTCACATTTCTTCATGTATTTACATGGAAAACAGTAATTCTACCCTTTTATGTCCAGTATGTAAGCTAAATTCAAAATGACTTTTGATGATTGATTGAGACTACAACAAGCATTTTTAATTGCAGAGTTAATTATCTTTCTTCTTGAATGTGTCCTTCCTCATCTTATCTTTGTGCAGCTCCCAGATCAGTGTAAGAATAATATTCAACATTTGATCTTGTTTATTTTCATCATCCACATTACACATATAACTAACACTTTATGATTCCTTTTCTAACCATATAAATTTAGCTTTTTCAACATCTGGCTTCTGACTGAACCCTTTCAATCCAAAAATCAGCAATATTAATGTTTCTAATCCCATGCAATCACCACTATGTCTTGGTCACTGGACCTGCATCGGCTTCTCATTGTATGATATGTAATAGAACCACAATAATGTACTCTAACCTGTATACACTCTTCTAGTGAAATAACCCATCATTTGATTTGTCTTCTTAATGGCATCTTTCCATTGCATAAATGTAGCCATGCAATGTCCATCCACTATTGCTGTCATGATATTCCTGAGGCATCAACTGTCTTTTTTTCTCTGTGTTCTTAATGCTGATATCGAGTGAGTTAAAGAGTACAACTGTGGCCCATGCAACATGAAGAAATCAAAATTTTTCACTACACAGACATGTGGGTATAATGATGTAAAATTGGTTCTTTCAAGTACTGATAGGAAATGTAGTCTTTTTTTAGTCTCTTTTAATTTCAGTCTTATTTAACAGGTAGAAAATTCTTTGTTAGAGGTGGTGATTGTACTTTGGAGGTTCATGATATTGTACATGGTGTACCACAAGGATCTATATTGTATCTGCTGCTTCTTTAACTTACATGCCTTCATTTGACCATATTATTTTAAAAAACACAAAGTGGACTGCCATAGTGATGCAGATGACATGCAGCTCTACTTATCTATAGTACCCGATGACCCTAACTTTTCTGGCCTCTCTGATTCAATGTCTTTCTTATATTTCATAATTGAGTATTAACTTTCTCAAGCTAAATAAGGAAAAAAGAAAAATCTTAGAGGTTGTCAAAAATAGAAAAAATAAGGCTATCAGGAATAAACTCAATCCTTTAGCATTAAAAGTCAAGGCGGTGATATAGAATTTAGGTGTAATCATATGGACTCTGGCCTAAGTTTTAAATCATACATTAACCAAATTACTAGGACTGCATTTTATCATTTAAGGAACACAACAAAAGTTAGATCTTTTATGACACTGCAAAAGGCTGAGAAATTAATTCACACTTAATGTTTTAGTCATCTAGATTACTGTAATGCACACCTAAAGAAAGACGTTAGTCGGTTGAAAGTGGTTCAAAATGCATCAGAAAAAATCCCAATCAGAAAAAGAAAATCTGAGCACATCTCACTAATTTTAGCATCATTACCCACAGTTACTCATGTCCTTTAGTATTGACTTTAAAATACTTCCAATGGTATATAAAACCTTAAATAATCTTGCAGCTTACAAGAGCCTATCATAAAAGAAGTGGTGAGGCTGCCTTTTGCTTTTATGCCCCAAAAATCTGGATTACTTTAGCGACAGAGACATGTGAGGCTAACACTGTCGATCACTTAAAACAAATACACCTAAAAACACAATTTTTTATTTGTCTTTTTTGTACTTATATTTTAGTTGCACTCCTAATAGAATACATGGATAGAATTTGGATATTCTTCTGGGATTTGCAGTCATTACTAATCTCTATTTTTACCTGCTTTCTTTTCTAGTTTACCTGAGGTGACATTTTGATCCACCATCATCTGATGATCAAAGCGCTGTTCAGCCACCTGTGATTCTTGAATGAAGATGGATGTCCCAGCTGTCTGAAAGACCTACTGTGGTGAATCCTCTGGGACAAAGTATGGAAACGAAGAGGAATGACTTAAGGACATCTGTGTTAGGTAGAATGCCCAGTGGGCGCTTGATGGTATTTTGGCCTTGGAATACCTGCAGATTTTGTTTTTTTTTTCTGCCTAACTGGAATAAAGACAGAATATGATATTACATATTAGACTCGACATTGCTAGTAATTATATATCTATGTTATGTAAGCTAATATTGATTTTTAAAATTATTTATTCATTATTATTCTTTTCTCATTTAACTTGTTTTTCTTTTATTTGTGACTAAAACACTTTGAGCTACACCCTGTGTATGAAAATGTGCTATAGAAATAAATGTTGTTGTTGTTACTGACATGCAAGTGTGTTTGAAATTTGCCACACTAAATGTACACTAAGCACTGTTTTCAGCCTCTTTCAAACATTCCTCCATTGCTTGTGAAGACAACTGGCTGCTGAACTTGGACTAGTTATTAGCATACTATATTTCTATGTAGTTTCCCTTTCACTGTATGTTTCATTTTCTGTTTATTCAATGAAGACTCACCAACAGGGGTGAAAAACCTTATATCCTAATACAAATCCGAAATGGGAAATTATAAACTACATATAAAAGTATAAAGAAGTGTGCATCTATCTACACACTCAAAGAAAATTCTGTGTATTAAACTAACACGATTTGACATGTCCTTATATTTCATTCATTATATCTGACATTTGAAAAAATAAGTAAATTCTTTGTCTCGATCAGATACAAATTGCAAAGTAGTTTTGTTTAATTATGTTGAAGATACTGTTTGGCATTGCTGTTATCTCAACCAAGGGTGTACCTTGAGATAAGTTATCATTGATTCCCTCAATGATGTTGATGTTTGATAATGTGTAAACAACTATAAATCAAAAGTGTGTCATTGAATGTAAAAAAGGGACATATTTGTGAAGGGAGGATATTTTAAAGATTTTACTAGGATGGAAACTTTTATTTTTCAAATAATAACTCTAGCATTTATAGAGAGCATTTACATACTGTAGTTTAAGTCCTTAAAGTATTGTTATGGTGAATTGAAAGCTTGAAAAATGTAAAAAAAAGTATTTTAAGATTCCTTTGGCATGCTAAATTATGGCTAATGTGTTGGATAACAATTTGGAAACGATACTGACTGACTCACAGTAACAACATAGCATGAAATATAAGTTTTGAGAATGACATAAGTATTGGTTTTCACGTTTGCCACTTCTTTGTTTTTAGATCTTTTTGTCAGATGTTTCTATGGTATACTGACATTCGTATAATTACAAGCATTTCATAAGTTTCAATGGCTTTTTTTGGCAATTACATTAAGTTTGTGCAAAGAGTCATTATTTACAGTGTAGGCCCTACTTTTTCAAGACCTCTGCAATTTGCCCTGGCATGCTGTCAATAAACTTCTGGGCCAAATCCTGTCTGATAGCACTTCATTCTTGCATATTCAATACCTGGAGCTGGTCAGAGTTGGTGGGTTTTTTTTGTCCACCCAACACTTAAGGATTGACCAAAAGTTCTCTCTGGGGAGTTCCCTGGCCATGGCCACAAAATTTCGATGTTTTGTTCCCCAATCCACTTAGTTATCACCATATGGCACGGTCATCCATCATGCTGGGAAAGGCATTGTTCGTCACCAAACTGTTCTTGGATGTTTGGGAGAAGTTGCTTTCGGAGAATGTTTTGGTACCATTCTTTATTCATGGTTGTATTCTTAGTAATTCTTTCTTATTTGTGGTGAATATAGAATCATGATATTGTATATTATGTACTACAAGGACCTATACTGGTTCTGCTACCTTTTTCTGTCTACTGTATATGCTTTCATTATATTAGATTATCGCAAAGCACAAGCTGAGCTACCACAGCTATGCAGATGACACACAGCATTATTTATCTCTAGCTACTGATGGCCCTGATGCTCTTGGTTCACTGATCCAATATCTTAGCAGTATTTCTGATTGGATGAGTAGTAACTTTCTCAAACTAAATAAGGATAAAGCAGAAATCTTAGTGATTGGCAAACATGTATATAGCGAGAATATTGGAAATAATTGATCCCTTAGTTTAAGAATTAAGTCGGAAGTAAAAAATTTAGGGGTAATCATTGATTCTGACCTAAACTTTAAATCACGTATTAATCAGATTACTAGTTTGGCTTTTGTTCACCTAAGGCACATAGCAAAAGTTACACCTCTTATAGCTTTACAAGACTATGAAAAATGAGTTCATGCTTTTGTTTTTATTTGACTAGATTATTGTAATGCTCTAAAACAGGATTACCTAAGAAAAACATCAATCAGTTGAAATTAGTGCACAATGCAGCAGCCAGAATTTTAACTAGAAAAATAATATTTAAGCATTTCTCACCAGTTTTAGCATCATTACATTGGTTGCTACTAATATTACAAATGGTTTATAAAGCCTTAAATAACCTTGCTATATATATGGAAGTGAAGGTTTGTGATACTGTTTGAATATTTGTAGCTGGAGATCCACAAAGGGAGAGAATGAATCACGTATCAAAAAGTAGTTTTTATTCCTGAGCTTTCAGCTCCTGCCAGGAGCCGTCATCAGAGGATAATGAATGAAGAATCAAAGGCAATAAATAGCAAAATTAGATGTGTTGAGTGTGTTCGGGGGTTAGGAGGGTGTTGGTCATAAAGTTTTATTTATTATGAGGATGTTCTTCTTCTTAAGTTTGCATATGATGGGTTCATGTCCAAATGTCTGTTAATGGCGTTTTCTTTTGATAACTGGGACAATGTACAAGTAAGATTTAAGGCCAGTACTAAAAGTACCAGAGAGCTGGCTGAATCTTGGCTATCAAACGAAAACACCATTAACAGACATTTGGACATGAATCCAGCATATGAACTTTCTTTTTGTCGTCTTGTAAAGCACTTGGGGCTATATTGCTGTATGAAAATCTGCTATATAAATAAATGTGCTGTTTATAGTGTTGCAAATTTAATTTTAAATGGATATATTTTTCATTTTTGCTCATGAATCTGCACTCCATAGCCCAAATTGACAAAGTGAAAACATGAACAGTAGATAGATAGATAGATAGATAGATAGATAGATAGATAGATAGATAGATAGATAGATAGATAGATAGATAGATA
>JANRMT010062842.1:4367111-4378858 GCA_026402145.1 Polypterus bichir lapradei | reverse complement strand
ATAGATAGATAGATAGATAGATAGATAGATAGATAGATAGATAGATACTTTATTAATCCCAAGGGGAAATTCACATACTCCAGCAGCAGCATAGTGATAAAAAACAATATTAAATTAAAGAGTGATAAAAATGCAGGTAAAACAGATAATAACTTTGTATAATGTTAACGTTTATCCCCCCGGGTGGAATTGAAGAGTCGCATAGTGTGAACGATCTCCTCAGTCTGTCAGTGGAGCAGGACAGTGACAGCAGTCTGTTGCTGAAGCTGCTCCTCTGTCTGGAGATGATACTGTTTCTGGAGATGATACTGTATATATAGATTACTATTTTGATATATATAACAATATTTGATATTGATATATATACTGTATATCAATCAAACACTCGGTAGACTTTTGTCCAGAGCATTAATTGTTACAAGCCATGTCAGACTGTAACCATTGAAGAAACAGAACTGCAGAGACAAAAGTAGGATAATAAATAGCCTGAAGCCACAGGAAACATAGCACATTGAGAGTGCACCCTGGTTAAATATCAAAATTCCACCCATGGTGGCTGCTGCAAGCAGACAAGTGAACAGGAAATGTAGGCTTACCTCAAGAAAATAGTACCAAGAACCTGTGGAAGACACGTTTTCTTAAATTCAAACCTTGGCTGCATCAAGGTGGACATATTTGGTAAGTTTAGGAAAGACCTGGGTACCCCTCACCATTTCAGTATTTTAAGGGGTAAAGTGTATTTGCTTATAATCATTTTTGCTCCGTTTAAGCCTTGCAGAGCTATTTAATCAAACTGTCAGTCAGTCAGTCATTCTCCAACCCACAATATCCTAAGACAGGGTTGCTAAAAATTGAAAAAGCAGTGTATACTGTATAAAATTAATATAATGAAAAACTCAATATGATATGATTATAACACAGGCATGGTGAGATGAGTAGAGCAAGGCCTGGTGGGCTATAAAATAAGGTTTCTGTTTAAGATGTATTTTGTCAGAGCACTATTAGATTTTGTCTACCTGTTACTAATACAACCTTGATAACTTAGGGATATATTATGTGCTTCTACTTTTATGCTTCCGGTTTTAATAAGTGTGTGCCCAAAATAATGAGGAGTATTTATGGACTGGAAACAAAAAGTTGCAGCCAAAGACACCATTTAGTAATACTGACTGTATTCCTACAAGAACCTCTTCATTAAATTGCTGATTTGCTGTATGTGTTGTTTTGTGCCTGCTATTTTCTTATATTGGGTTTGTGTAGTTCTTCTGTAAGCAGTGTATTTTTTGTGCCATATATACTCAGTCTTATTCTTTGCAATTGTACTTATTTAAAGCACATGTCGTGTGTGTGTATGTGTGTGTATTGTAAACCTAGCAGAGACGTTTATAGCTTGTATAGTCTGTTCCAGCACAGTGGAGGAGTTGTTAACATTGCTATGTCATGGCATCAGCATCCTGGGTACAAATCCACTAAGACTACAGCCTGGCTATGTGGGATTTGCACATTCCTCCTGTGTGTGTGTATTTTTTTGCAGGTAATCTAGATTTCCTCCCACATCCCCAAAGACACAAATGATAACTAGATTGACTATTTTAAATTAGCCTACAGTAAATGTGAATGTGTGTGGGGGCCCTGAAGTGGCCTGATGCTCTGACCCAGGTTGGTTTTATGTCTCACGCCTTACATTTTCAGGATAGGCTCCAGCTTTGTCACCCTAAATTGTGTTAAATGGATTTGAGAATATTATGTTATGTTACAGTACATACCAAACAGTGTACCACATACAGTATGTCGTGGTCATTGTAAATCTCAAAAACTTTTATTATTAATCACATTTGTACTGTTTTAAATGTGAATAATAATGATGTTAATTTTAGTTACTATAGAAGGGGTGAGGATGAAATTAAGAATTACAAAATATTAGTGTTTCAAGGATTATATTTTACTTATTACTATATTAAATAGTACTGTTATATACAAAGGCATAATTCTACAACATTTTAGTTCCTGTTTTACATGACTGCCTTTCTATTCTTTTTTTTTTTTTGCAGCAATCTCCAACCAATACTCTAAAGACTAAAAGATCCCACTGTGCCAGCGATGTTCTATAGAGGTACATGAATACAAATTAAAAGAAAAAGACATTTCTCTACTTTTTTAATTGGACTGAAATGAAGTGGAAGGAACTGCAAGACAATTAACTTTGGTTTTTATCTCTAGCACGCAGTCTGAAGGAGGTTTTAGCGTATGATGGTAGTAGGCTGTCTCGGCTGCCAGGCAAAATTATTCCGAGGCTTTTGAGGAGCTTTGTTTATCTCATTTTTCAATTAACCTCAGTGATTTAACTTCATCATGAAGCTGGGTAGCTGTTTGCACTAAAGAACAAATAAAATAATTTTAGCTATGGTTCCCCATCAGTGGTCTTTAGCTTTAGAAAACTATTTTGAACAAAAGACTGCCAATTTAAGATTAGAAGAAATTTGTGACAAAGCTTGTTACAGATTTAATTTTCATTAACTTTTACTCTTTACCGTTTCACAAAGTTGTGCATATTTCTTCTTAAACATAACCCACAGATCATTAGTAAATTGTCATATTTGTTCATTAAGTGTGAGGTTTTTGTGCAGTGATGATATTCTAATGTTTCTAAAAAACACTTTCTTAAAAGAAGAATTCAGTTGATGGTCAGTTAAACTGTTGCCATGAAATGGAGGGAAACCCCTGGTGGCCTGAAACTGCGACTTAAATTAAAAAAAATAAATAAATAAAACTGATACAAGAAAGTTAGATGGACGAATTATGCTAAACTTGGAAATAGGAAAAAAAAGCACTGGTGTGGAACTTGGGGGGTTGGCAAGTCACCCCACTGAGCAGATAGGATCTGAGTGTGTGTGGAAGGCTCAAGGCAGCAGCAGGATTTGCGTTTTGTTTTTGTTTGTTTTCTACTTTATTATCCTCCCCTTAATACTTTCCTTGTATTTAGTGTTATAGTAAACACAGTTATTTTGGATACTTGCATTACTAGCATTATTCTGAGTATGCAGATGGTACAGGAGTACCCTTTGATTATGTTTTACATATAGATGCATGCAAATCTTTGACTTCCATAAACCATCTTTAGTAAACCAGCAGTTTTGCACATGGAAGAAATGATGGGCAGAAGGATATCATGAGGTAATTCTTATCCTTTTACACCTTTAATGTCGCAGTATGGTTTATTGAAGACAGTAAACAGTTACATTTCTTTATACCAAGATCTTAATTTGAGAATGTAGTTGCTGCACGTACCTGTGGAAGTGTTTGTAACACAATAAACACTGAGCACCCATACTAAAACACACAGAAGACATATTTCTGTAAATTTGCACAAAAGCAATTAGACAAACATGCCCAATTCCAAGGTTAGTGTAAAATCAGAACTGATCTGTGACCTAGATTTTTATATGCACTGAGAGCTGGAGTGGGTGGGATGGCAGTTCGACTTCGGTTGAAGATAAAGTCCTACCTGGCCCTCTGTAAAGGAAGAAGGTGCAACCAGGCTAGGAAGATTTTAGGATTATATCCTGGTTGGGAGGAACAATTAATGGATGGGTAAATCGACTGGGTATTCCAAATGGTTTCTCCCCCAGAATGAGAGGTGGCCGTGTTCCTGATTGACAGAGTAACCCAGACTGAACAACCACAGGGTGGCCTGGCATTTGTAGTACAGAAGGGCAGCCCTGTAAAGTTCCTTGGTTGCCACCAGGGAACGCTGCCAGAAAAGGAAGTCCCTATTATGGGCATCTTCTGTATGGTTCGGAAGTACTTCTGTGAGGCAAGGTTGGAAGTGCTCCCAGGTCCACCATTAAAGGAGGAGTCTCACTTCACTTGTATAGTTGGAATTAGGAGGTAGAGAATAAGGCTTGACAGGAGGATAGTGGAGTGAAGATAATTAGGAGCTGTGATGACAATTGTGTTTCTGTTTTTGGAACAAAGAGTTTGTTTTAGGTACTTTTTGTATAATAAAGTATCTGGAATCCGGGGCTATGCACCACTCCATATGGGTCACAATATTTACACACAGTGTAAGTGTGTAGTGTGTATAAACTTATTTTGGAAGGGTAGTACTGAGCCATTTGTAACCCTAACACCAATCAAAGAATCAAAACATATATAATTTAATTGCATGTATTACAGTTGGGGTTTCTGAGACCCCAAACAGTACTTAAGGTATATAATTTTCCACAGAGAACTATATTTATAGGCAGTGATTAGGAAATTTAGAAAAGCCATGAAATTGCAAGCTGATAAAACAATGTTAAGTGTATATTACAAAAGTAATAATATTTTACCTTTTAGTTGTTTCATGTTGAATGATTGTTATTTCACTTTAAAAAAACCACTTTTTTAAAAACTGAGGACTGATAATATAGAACAGGTTTTTTTAAGGCAAGGAAAATCTTGTACCATTTGGTCAAAGCCCCATGATAAACCTGATAGATAGATAGATGCTATGAAGAGGAGCACAATCTAGATCAGGGGTGGCGAACTTCAGGCACAGTGCCACAGTGGCTACAGGTTTTCATTCTAACCCTTTTCCTAATCAATGACCAGTTTTCACTACTAATTAAGTTTTTCCCCATCACTTCAATAGCCCTGTTCGAAGAGTTCAGCCCTCTGAATTGATTCCTTTCTTCATTAAATGACAGCCAAGCAGAAATGAGATGTGAAACGAGCTAACAGATGACCAGCTGAACTGGGGCTTCAGAATCCAATCAATTTCACTCCAATCACTTTCTTAATGAAAAGCCAATTCTTGCTGTTAATTAAACCTGTTATTTAATTCCATGGCTTGTTGCTGCTCTCATTCTGCCACAGAAACTGTTGTTTTTCTGTTCTTCCTAAGAGCACCATGAAGATGTTTTGGTGACCTGAGAGATCAACCTTACCAAGACCATCACCTCTCTTTAATTTCAGATATTGTGTAATGGGCACAGGGGAGCTGGTCATGTGGTGGCTTGTTTTGTGTCTCATTATTGTTTGGCTGCTAATTAAAGAAAAAGAAACAACTATGGGGCCTGAGTCAAGTTAATTAAAAGAAGTAATCAGCAGCAAAAACTGGTCTTGGCACTGTCAACAGTAGTCAAACAACATTACTCTAGATCAGGGGTAGGCAATGTCGGTCCTGGAGAGCCACAGTGGCTGCAGGTTTTTGTTCCAACCCAGTTTCTTAATGCAAAGTCATTTACTGCTGATGAAGCACTTATTGCTTAAGTGGCTTTTGATGCTTCATTTTAGTGGTCTCACTTGCTAAGGTTCCCCACCCTTAATTGTTTATTTCAATCTTAAACTGCTGCATATACTGTTTTAATGGCTCCTTATTAGCAATAAGATGTAAATGGCAGTCAGCATTCCACCATCTAGCTTGTTTCGATTTACATCTCTGCTGGATTTAATAAAACAATTAATAAAAAAATGTGATAGACTGAAAATTATCCCTTTTAGGCTTCAAATCATTTTGATGATATCCTTGAAAAGGAAAAAAATCTACGATATAAGAACCTTACATTGCAGACTAACAAGCCATAAAATTAAATAAGGTCTGAGATTGGCAAGGATTGGTTTCTAATTAAGTGATTGGATTAGAATGAAAACCTGTAGCCACTGTGGCTCTCCAGGACCGACATTGCCCACCTCTGCTCTAGATGACAGTTGACCTATTGATCAAAACAAATGCTTAATTATAGTAGACAATTTATGCTTATTGTGTGAGATCAAATGTCACGTGATTTCTGTAGCCCTGAACTACATTAACATAGGCCTACTTTTATGGACCATCCATTTTAAGTTAAGCTTATTTAAAACTATGTGAAGCAATTTAAAGACAATCTTTCAAATTAGAATTGATTTTTTAGGAACATCAACCTTGCCAGGACTGTGGCCGCCCACCAAATGCTCCTGGCAGCTCTTGGTTTGAAAACCACTGATGTACAATATATACAAAATCTGTAAAACAGATTTTAGTTAAACAACAAAGGAAGCTGAGTGTTCCAAGGATAAAGCTAGAAAATAAGAAGGAAAACTAGGACTTGATATGGAAGTAAGAAAGATTCACAATGAAAATATTCCATGATCAGTTATGGTGTACATGGCAGCCATTTTTGGTCAGAGAATATCAGCAAATCAATTAGAGTATTATCAGTGGCGTAGCGCGGGTGTCAACCGCCCGGGATGGAGGAAAATTTTGCCGCCCCCTTATTTAGGTATTTCAATTTAAAAGACTAAAATATACAGTAATTCTTTGCCGCCCCCTACGCCACTGAGTATTATTGCTTATTGTCAAATGGTCATAATTTTAAAATATACAGCCATAATGCACTGAAAGGATTAACTCTTTTGGTACCCTTAAAGTGTAGCAACAGGATTGTGAGAATTAAGATATGTGGAAAATAGAAATGACTTGAAGTCTCAATAGAGAGTGAGAGTTATGGTAAGGATGAGATTTAACCAAAAAGAAGCTTCAGAAAATTTGGAAGCTGATACTGCATGTCTTCTTCTTTTTCCTCTTTGTCTTTTCCCCACTTCTACGGGGGATTGATGTGCTTGATCAGCCTTCTCCAAACAGCTCAGCCTTGCACATCCTCCTTGCCAGTCAAGCCCTTTTCCTTCAGAACTTCTTTTACTTTATCCATCCACCTCTGCTTGTGAGAATGGTCTGTTACAAAAAAAAAATAAATAAAATAAACTGGGAAATGTGAAACGCCTATTAAATTTATATTAAGACAAATATGAATATTTTAAGGCGGAACAGTGGGTAGTGCTGCTGCCTCACAGTTAGTAGACCCGGGTTCACTTCCTGGGTCCTCCCTGCATGGAGTTTGGATGTTCTCTCTGGGTACTCCGGTTTCCTCCTATAGTCCAAAGACATGCAGGTTAGGTGCATTGGCGATTCGAAATTGTCCCTAGTGTGCGTTTGGTGTGTGTGAGTGCGTGGCCTGTGGTGGGCTGGCACCCTGCCCAGAGTTTGTTTCCTGCGTTGCGCCCTGTGTTGGCTGGGATTGGCTCCAGCAGACCCCCATGACCCTGTAGTTAGGATATAGCGGGTTGGATAATGGATGGATAGATGAATATTTTAAAGTAACCTGTCTACAAATGTATACAAAATACTGTATTTATTAATAGATGCAATAGAGAATAAGTAAAACTTAAGTGACAAAAATGTATTTAAAACAAAATCTTACATACAGTATTAAAAACACAGGCATTACATTCTCCCATTGTAACAGTGATTAAACAAATGCCAAACAATAAATATACAGTACTTATTTTTAACATTTTAATAGGTCTTTGCTTGAAATTCCCCCATTAACACTCATTTTCGGTCAACCATTGCTCCATTATTATGCTGATGTTTTTACGTAATGTAATAGACAATGAATGGACACATTTTTTTGCATCTTCCCTAAGGCTGCAATAAGAAAAAGATTCCAGCCATAAGCACTTACTTTGAAAGACATTCGGTAAGAGTTTACTTCCCAGATGATGATGGTAAATGTCTGCTGCCTGAACTCTTTAATTTTAAAAGAGGAAGATAAATGCTAAAAATTCCCAGATGACTCTGATGCAGACCTATTGTCTGTAAACAATGGTAGATGTATTGAATATCCAATAACATACTTGCCGTGAATTTCAACTTTTTAAATTATTTCTTTCTAAACTCAGAACTTTAAAATAAAAACATTTTCAAGAAGAGCATTTTGCAAGAGTTTCTAGATAAATCACTGTTTACTGAAATGTAGAAAACTCTTGTATGTTTTTAATTAAACATTCTGAAGGGTATTTTTGTGTTCAGGTTCGGTTACAGTACAGTGCCATTAATATGTACAGTATTAAATGCATTCTGATGTACAGAATGCAATTAGTATTGCTGCAATAGGAGTCCTTTAAAAACCCCAATGTGCAATTTATAATAATTATTAGTAAATGTGCTAGTTTATTAAGAAGATGCACAGTGTTAGATGTATAAAGGAAAACACTACATACTGTTAGACTGCACTCACCTAAAAGCTGGTTACACTTAGGAAGGACGCTTTAAGAAAAGACATGACAGTCCTAGAGTAGATACCACTGTACATAATTAATATACAAAAGTAATTAAAAAATAAATTTTGTGGGATTTTGTACCTTGGTTTGTAGATAAGACTTAACATGCCTATGGAGGCCACTTTTCAAAATGCTTTATGTGTCTAGTTTTTTGTCTTGATTAACAGGATGTAAAACTGTGCATCCACTGATGAAGTCCAGAGACGGGCCAATGGACATAAACCAGAACTGAAGGTTATTAATGTACAACATTTAGAAAACTGAGGTAGTTTTTTTTTTAACTATTTTTTGACTTATATCAAAGTAGTACATTCTGAAGAAGCTAAGAAGCTGAAGAAGCTGCCATCTCACAGCGTCCGGAACATTAGAGACATTAGAGATGTTAGATCTGTTAATGTCATCTGCAATGGCTTGGCATCTCATTCACAGCCAGTTCTTATGTTTGTGCCTGTTGCTGCCAGGCTCTGGCTACCAGTAACCTTAGCAAGACAAAGCTGTCTTATAAAATGGATGTATAATTAAAAATTCACAGTTATTACTTTCAATTGAGTTGTTTGGTTGAACAACTAAATAAATATTTAAAATTGCCCAAATTTGTGCACTGCATGATAACGTTCACTGAATACGCTTGACTTGAGTATTCATAGTTTTCATACTTTTTCTCTGTACGTTTGGCATTCGTTTGCTCAGAGGTTGATGTGCTTACTGCTTCCTGAGCAACTCTTCTTTTCTCCACCCTAGAGGCTCGCTTCTTCTCTCTTTTTGTCTGCATCTTTTCACATTAAAACTGATTAAGTCAGTGTTTGTGTTGCGATTAGTTAGTACATTTTCTTTCACTTTTCACTTAAGCTGGCATTTAAGTCTTAAATCTGCCTCAAGAATAATTTATGATATGAAAAGTTAGGGGAAGTGACGGTGAAGGTGGTAGGAATGAGAACGGCGCCCGTAGGCATGGGCCGCACAGCCACCCTTACTGGCTGCTGCCGAGAGTTGATTCTACAATAAAATAAAATAAAAATAAAAAGAGGAATAACCCTGGAGGTCAATCATCACCACGAATGTGGATAGTAGACATCACATAGTATATGTGTACCAAATTTCAGGTCAATAGTTCAAACGGTTTGTGAGCTACAGGTGATTTAAAATCCTGGAGAAACGAACAGCCACAGTAGCGTATTATATATACTGTAAAGATTTACTTTTTTCAGTTTCACTTTGACTTCTTAACATTCAAATAAAATCGGAGCAAGGTTCTATCTCCTGACTCTATGAGATTTTTGTGATTTTCGCTGCAGTTTAGTTTCTGGTTCTAACATCAAAGATAAGAACAGTACACAGTCTTTTATCTAAATTAGATTAATGATATGAAATCACATGAAGCTGCTTGGCTATGGATCAGTCCAGCATTTTAGCCATTCCAAATTGGAAATGTACTGAACATTTAAACTAGGTTCAATTGCTTGTGAGATTTTCTAACTATTGCCATTGTTTTATTAAAGATTTTAGCACAGTCAGTCCCCCCACTGCTTCACTAACATATAAGAATCATAACAAATGTGGGTGTCTTGCCAAGCCTCAGAGTGTCTTTGACCATTTAAAGCCATTGTTTACTACAGCACTGGTCCTTACGCATGCTGATATTTTGATGCATCAGGTGCCATATTGTCTTGAAGGTATCAAGACACCAATACTGTTCATCCGTGTGCCTACTTCTTCTGAAAACTAACACCAACTGACGAGAATTATGAGTTTGGTAATCATTAATTATTATCCATAAAACTTATACTGGACAAATGCAGACACTGGCTGAAAGATGCTATCTACTACTTGGCAAATTTTTCTGATCATAAAAATTTGATGTGCTTAAAGAATTCAAAGCGAATTCATGCAAGTCACATTAGACATTGTTCCTTAGCCAGTTCCACTTTACAATTACTTGTAGAGCAGGGAATAAAAGCAGATAATCTATTTATATATGCATCAGTGTTGTGGCACTAGTTTAAAGGATGTGTGCTGTTGGTCAGTTTTTGCTGTTTCCCTTTATTTGTATGATTAGCAGTGTTTCAACTATTTCATTTAACTTTTTCAGGTTTTTGAATTTGTTTTTTGGGGGGGTGGGATTTCTTTAATTTTGGCTTAGGGACTGTTGGATCTTGTTAACATTAAATAATTTCCAATTTTAGAACTCTTCTTGAATTTAATAATAATAATTTTTAATTTTTGCATTTTCTGGTTTTTAGATTGATTTTGAGCTTGGAAATGCTTCATCTCAATAAGTTAATTTTAATAATTTTAGTTTGTGTAGCCTAGTTTTCATTTTACCTCAGCTCTCTGGGTTTAGTCATAACAATATTCAGTATAGACTATGTCACCATAAGAGACAGGAAACATCAACGGTTTGGGACAGCCACCCGTATAATATCCCTGGCAGCAAAATGGGTATTTTTTTGTGAGATGTGAATGGTACAACATCCAGAACAGAACTGACTTAATTTTTGAAAAATGGCAGCTTTAAAGGACGTGACTGGAAGTGACATCATCTGGACCAGAGCCGGAAGTGATGTCATCTAGACTGGAAGTGATGTCAACCGGAGCTCTGGTACCAGAAATGGCGTCTTCTGGACCAGAAGTGACATCATCAATGGTGCCGGTACCAGAAGTGACGTCATCAGTGGCCCCGACACCTAGTGGGATTTCCAGAGGATAGTCTGCAGAGGACGGAGAGAGAAAGTTAGTGCAGCTCGCCACCCCCTGGTCTGGCGTGTTACTACTATTATTTAAGCCCTCTAGCTGCCTCCCATGAGCACATGTGTGACAACTGTTATACAAAATGTTACAACTTTTTGAGAAGCATTCAAACTGGCCCTGTTTATTACAACTGTAGTCAAAGATGTTATGTGCTTTCACATACACATAAACAATTGAGCATTTTGCTTCTGGAAAATTCAGAACGTGTCCAAAGTAAGCAAGAATAAGAGGCATTCAATTAATCCTCTCTTGTAAAACTGTTTATGCATTCTGAATGAGTCCAGTGCTTTAATTTTTGAACTGTGGGGTTAAACTGATCAGGGTCTGATGTTGAAAGGATTTATTTAGAAAAAACATCAGTCACATTTGTAAAGCAGTATAAAAAAGTGTTATTCTGTTTCAGAATAAAGATATAGGAGATATTTGTGCTGGTTAGCTTAGCAGTGTTTTTTCAGCTTTCTATTCACAGTTGTCAGCTGTGATATTGAACATAGATACCATAATAGTATCACTCTTTTCTGAACCCCTATTGATTGATTGACTTTTCTTTTTTGTCATGTTACAATGGTCTTAACATTGTATTTATACCTTTTTGTTATTATTATTATGCGTTATGGCTGACGCTAACAAGAGAAATGAAAAAAGGATTGAGACCACGAAATGAAAACAGATTGAAAATCAAGGTGAAAGTCGTTACAGGGAGGACAGAGAGATCAAAAATAAAAAAGGAAAAAATTGTTAAGTAAACTTGTAGTACAATAAGATATGCAAGAAAATCGAAACACAAAAATGTAGAAATAAGAAGCATGATATGTTGAAAAGGGTTTTTTAAAATCCAAACACGAATAACAAAATGAGTGTCGTATTAGTATATACAGTGGGATGCAAAAGTTTGGGCAACCTTGTTAATAGTCATT
>JANRMT010062842.1:4319599-4366711 GCA_026402145.1 Polypterus bichir lapradei | reverse complement strand
ATACAGGAAAATAATGACTATTAACAAGGTTGCCCAAACTTTTGCATTCCACTGTAACGGGTCATCCTAATGATGTCACCCATCGTATCATTCAAAAACACACCTCCGGCAACTAGGTCTAGTGTATTGATGACTGATTCACAAAATAGTGGAGTGCATTGAAAATCAAAACAAAGATGTGAAAAATAAAGTACATAAAGACAAAATACATCTTTTCTTAGAGATAATAATCACAGAACCTCAGCCTGATAATACTTCATAGAGAAAGATGCCATTTTCACAAGAAAAAATGTGAATAAGGCTCTGAGAAGCTAGGAACATAACTTTAATAACAGCGACATTCACAGCATTATGTTCCCACAATGCAGTTTCGTGAGTGGCTGTATTTGATGATGACTCTTATTGTTGCTGTATGGCAACGGGAAGTCACAAAACATGATGTATGCAGTGTGAGGGGTATTTAAATTGGTGCCATGTTACCATCAGACTCTCAAGTTTCTGAATTCAAACAAAACGTTGTCAGTGATAGTTGTTATGTCTCAAAAGTTTCTATGATTTTCAAACTTTACTTCAGACTTTCTATGACTGAATCTACTCTAATCTAAGACTATGACTATGATTTGGAAGGTGCTATTGGATCAACATAGCTCTTCTAGCTTTTGTCCCTGATACATTTTTGACCTCTGCTTCTGTTTCATCCCTTAGTTCATATTTCAATCTAAAATCTTTCTACATCAGATCTGGGAGAACAGGGGTTACCTAACCCTTTTCATAGGCCCTGGAGCTCAAGACTGCAGGAATACCTGATCTACTGGACAGAATCATAAGAGAATTTCCCCAGGAGTACCAAAGAGTATCGTTGACCACAGACGTATATACCAGGACATCACCAGAAGTGATGTCTTAAAATGTCTTTGGGAAATTCATTATTGAACTTGTGATGAAGATGTGTTTCAAGGCAAAAGTTCAAGTGGCAGAAGGAGGCTAGAGATATAGCTGGAACCCTTATGTTGGTAGGTTAGTGGACCAGCACCCATACATCTCAGAGAAGTGTTCGGAACAGGCAGCAAGGTCATTGTTTGCTTCTGTTTTGTCTGATAGTTTGTATGTCCATTACTTTATAATATTTTGGCCCTTCCCTGTAATCCTTTGGGGATGTATCAAGAGCATCTTCTGTCATCCAGAATGCATATTCATAAAATCATAATTTAAATTGTCCTACTAGTAGTGAGCTCTTTGGCTTAATCTCTCTGTAGGCTTTGAACGTTTATTTTTATAAACTAATAATCCTATATAAGCATGACTACATTATTTAGTGAAGTTTCTGCATATACTGCATTTTGTTTCTGACGCATGAATTCTTTTGTGGTACCTCCTATCTTGCCTTAGCATTAAAGGCTTTTTTGTTCATGGAAACAACACAGTGGACTTAAAAAACGCTTAGCTTTTAGAACATATAATCAGCATAGTTACAGCTGGCAGGTTGGCTTTTTAATGGCATTTTTGTGCCCATTGTAGCTCACTGATGTTTATGAAAGTGTACTTTGTATATTCATACTACTCACAAACTTAAAAAAGGCATTAAAGAACAAAAAGTTATCAGACAATGAGAGATTTGAAGTATACATAATGCATAAGAGGCCTCCAAAACTGCATTAAATATTGCCACAAATTATTTAATCTTAAATTTAAAATAATTACAGTATACAATGTGGTGGGTGGCACCGTAGTGCCAAAATGTAAAACGTTATCAAAACTACTGATTTATTTAATGCTAAAATCGCACACAGGAGGGATTATTAAAAAAAACAACACAATCTAGAAAGTGTGGAAAAACAAAAAGTAATAAAATACAAAAACATTCTGTACTTATTTTGTGTCTTGGGTTTAGTTTTATTAAGGTTAATATTTTTGTTATTTGTGGGCACTGTCATTTTGAACTTTAGAGAAGTCTATTGTTAACAACAAGAAAGTTGTTGGTTGTTACATCGTCAACCAGACAATGGTTCAATGGTGTAGACTTACAGGTTGTCCAAGATTGTGGATAACAAACAAAAACTTTGAGAGGGTTTTCTTTGGCAGTTTATGGTTTCAGTTAGTTTTTGACCTTACATTTTGTTAAGTATTTTGGGTGTAGGTGCATGAATAAGGGAAGAAAAAAAGGCCGCGCCTGACTTCAAAGCAGTAAAAGGGGAAGACTCAGCAGTGCGCAAGTAAGCAGCAAGCGTTAAGACGCTGATCAGGCACAAAGGGCTGTAGGAGCAGATAAGGTAGTAAAGTTTTATTTTTTTGTTTATTTTAGATGAAACAGTCCTTGGCAGTCCAAAAGTAGAACAGTTAAGTGGGCGACAACATAAGGGTTCATTACAATACAATACAATACAATACAATTTATTTTTGTATAGCCCAAAATCACACAAGGAGTGCCGCAATGGGCTTTAACAGGCCCTGCCTCTTGACAGCCCCCCAGCCTTGACTCTCTAAGAAGACAAGGAAAAACTCCCAAAAAAACCCCAATAGGAAAAAAAATAGAAGAAACCTTGGGAAAGGCAGTTCAAAGAGAGGCCCCTTTCTAGGTAGGTTGGGCGTGCAGTGGGTGTCAAAAAGAAGGGGGTCAATACAGTACAATACACAGAAGAGAACAAATCCTCAATACAGTATAAAAATAAAAATTTTAGAAGTACGTAGCAGAATTTAACAATGGATGACATCACATAATATGATTTGGATTTGTTTAGAGTCCTGGAGACCTCATCCATCAAGCTGCCTCCCCCATTTAGCCATTCCACAGCTGAAATAGCACTGGGCCAGCCAATCCGATGAAAGGACCCCTCTTTCCCACAATTCCTGCGATCCTCCATCAGGGATGACTTTACCATAAGCAGGCACAACAACTTAGCAGGTGGGACATGGCACCAAGTGCCACATTTGAGTACCGAGAAGAGAAACAGAATAGGTGAGGGTTAGTATCAAATTATAACTATCATGTTATTTATGTTTTAGTGCTGATGACTAACAACATAGATGCAGTATGTACAGTAAATCAGCAGCTCTAGTCAGGATATGCTAAACTGAAGTAGTGAGTCTTCAGCCGGGATTTAAAAGCTGAGACCGAAGGGGCATCTCTTATTGTAGCACTGTTATTTTAATAATCCTTGGAATCATAAGCAGACCTGCATCTTGAGATCTTAATGTGCGCTCTGGTTTGTAAGTCATGATAAGTTCAGACAAGTAAGCCGGACCTTGGCCATTTAATGCTTTATATGTTAAATGGAGGATTTTGAAATCTGCCCTAAACTTAACCAGGAGACAGTGTAAGGATTTAAGAACTGGAGTTATGTGTTTGTACTTTCTTGTTCTTGTGATAATTCTTGCAGCCGCATTTTGGATTAACTGGAGGCTGTATAAAGAACAGTTTGAACATCCAGTGAACAAAACATTGCAGTAGTCAATCCTACTAGAAATAAATGCATGAATTAATTTCTCAGAATCCTTTTTATTTAGAAAGCGTCTTATTTTCCTAACATTTTTAAGATGGAAGAAACATGATTTGGACAACTTTGTAATATGTGCTTTAAATGACATACTAGAGTCAAAGAGAACTCAGAGATTTCGGGCTGATTCAGTAAAGTTAATGGTGATTCCAGCTGAGTTAAATGATGACAAAATATTGCAGTGATCAACCTCATTCCCTCCAACAATTAACATCTCTGTTTTATCTGTGTTTAAAGACAAATAGTTCTCATCCATCCAGTCCTTTAATTCACTAACACAACTAATTAAAGACAACATTGGAGAAACTTCATTTGATCTAAATGAAAGGTATAACTGGGTGTCATCTGCATACGAATGAAAATTAACATTATGTTTCCTAATGATAGATCCCAGTGGAAGCATGTAAAGTGAAAACAGTAAAGGTCCCAGTACTGAGCCCTGCAGGACACCATATTGAACTTCTGTGTATAATGATGGAGTACTGTCAGCACATTTCTGTACATATTGGAATCGATTTGATAAATAAGAACTAAACCAAGTGAGCACGGTGCCTGTAAGCCCAACATCATTTTCTAGCCTGTGCAGTAAAATAGAATGGTCAATGGTGTCAAACGCTGCACTTAAGTCTAACAACATAATTACAGTGGAGTTTCCTTCATCAGAGGATATCAGAATGTCATTTACGACCCGCGTTAGTGCCGTTTCTGTACAATGACCAGTGCGGAAACCAGACTGGAATTTCTCAAATAAATTGTAATGCGTAAGGTGTGACTGAAGCTGATTGGCGACTACTTTTTCTAGTATTTTAGCGAGAAAGGGTAAATTTGAAATAGGCCTATAATTGTTAAATATGTGTGGGTCTAGGTCTGACTTTTTAAGTAATGGTTTAATGACTGACACTTTTAGTTCTTCAGGTACTGTACCATGCAATAATGAACTATTGATAATGTTTAGAATAGGCACTGCAAGAACATCCATGGCCCTTTTTACTAGTTTTGTTGGCACTGGATCTAGGGAACAAGTAGTGGGTTTCATTTTAGAAATTAAAGTTAAGACTTCCTGCTCAGTTGCAGGATTAAAATAACTAAAGTGCTGAATGCAATGTGCGGCAGGGTCTGCTAAGATAGTATTTAGTTTGTACTGTGATGCTGAGATCTGGGATCTTATATTTTTAATTTTCTCATTGAAGAAGTTCATAAAGTCTGTACTGCTAATGTCTGTTGGTATTTTGCACTGTAGATCTGAATTCCCATTTGTTAATTTAACAGCTGTTCTAAACAGTACCGGAGGATTTTTATTATTGCTATTATTGTAGAATAGTATTCTGAGCGAGCTTTAAAGAATGCTTTTTTATAATTATTAACACTCTCTGTCCATGTAATTTGAAAGACATGTAGTTTTGTTGTTCTCCATCTGCACTCCAGTTTTCAACACTTTAGTTTAAGAGCGCGAGTGTTTTCATTAAACCAGAGAGAGTTTCTATGTGCTTTGAGTACTTTTGTTTTAAGGGGAGCCACTGTGTCATTAATACGAGGGAATACAAACAGTGCGAGTGGAGAGCTTATAAGTAACAGGAGCGCAAAGTTAGGAGAAGAGACAGAGAAAAGTAAAGTTAACCTCATGGAAAGACAAATAGAACGCCGCTGAGAGGGAGAACAGTACAGGAGCTTAAGGGGAAAAGGTGTAAAATATCTGTAGCAGATCTGAGTGTTACCATTTAAGTTAAGGAGCAGCCAAAAGAAGAAGAAATTTAATTATAAGAAAAAAAAAGTTAAGGCAGTTTACTAATCCCAAATCAAATTGTAATAATGAGGCCAGTGCAATGCAAGTCATTGGATTGGATGTTGGACTTTTTAGATGATGGTTTGGAAGAGCCAGTTGTCTATGAGGGCTACGTCTGCAAGAGATGCCAGCTGATCCAGCACCTCAAGCTCAGGGTCGCTGAACTGGAGGAGGAGTTGGCTGACCTGCATTGTAACAGAGAATTGGCAGACTTGCCCCAGCTGTCCTTTAGAGAGATAGTGTGCACCCACAAGGTGGCACTGGAGGATATGTCAGGCCAGACAGGTAGAAATAGGTGGGACACGGTCACAAGGCGTAAGGTAAAGGGTGCACACTGTCTGGGGCATCAACACCAGAATTAGAAGTGTCAAACCATTATCATATCTTTGCGGAGCTGGACGGTGTCTCTGATAATTCTGATGTGGTAGGCAGGGATGAGGAGCCCCAATGGGCCACCTCAAAACCAGTTCCAAAAAAGATAGAGCTAGTGATAGTTGGGGACTCAGTCATTAGGGGGATTGAAGTTGTAGGTGTGCTCCAGAGAGAGAGTCTCGCACGGTGTGTTGCCTACCAGGAGCACAGGTGGGAGACCTCCCTGGAAGGGTGGATAGGCTCTTGGCCAGAGCGGGGGTGGATCCAGTTGTCATTGTCCATGTTGGAACAAAAGACATACATAAAGGTAGTCTGTCAGTTCTGTGATCCAAATTCAAAGAGTTAGGTGCCAAGCTGAGGAGCAGAACTGACAAGGTAGTCTTCCTTGAAGTTCTGCCTGTGCCATGAGCCAGTCCAGGTAAGACTGAGGAGATTAGAAGGCTTAACGTGTGGCTCAAATCTTGGTGCAGGGTAGAAGGGTATAGGTTTATGGGGCATTGGGAATCCTTTTGAAACAGATGGGACCTGTTCCGCCTTGACGGGTTACATCTGAACTGGAGGGGCACCAATGTATTGGGGAGGTGCATGTGTAGGCTAGTCGAGGATTGTTTAAACTAGGGAATGGGGGGTCAGGGAGTTTAGGACTGGCCAGGTTTAGATCTATACGTGGAAGAACAAACAATGGTGTAGAAATAAAAATGCATAGTAATGTAAATTCTAAGCAAACATTTAAATGTAGAAAGGAGTAACACATTAAAAATAGCTTGCCTTAATGCTAGAAGTATCAAAAATAAGGTAAGTGAGTTGGAGTTGTATGTAGCAGAGCATAATTATATTATAGCAATAACGGAAACCTGGCTGAATAACAAAGATGGGAATGAGTATAACATAGAAGGATGCACATTTTTTAGGAAGGATAGACAGAACAGAACAGGAGGTGGGGTTGCTGTTTGTGCCAAACAGAATTTTAAAGTAAGATCTCTTCAGTTAGATGATGAGCCCCATCTTAGTGAGGACATGTGGCTTCGCCTGGAAAATATTAGGGAACCAGGTCTTATTTTAGGAGTGTGTTATAGACCACCCAATTCAGACAGTAATTTCAACACACATCTTTTTAGAAGTAATCAGTGACTGTTTTTTAACACAGCATGTTAAAGCACCAACACGGGATGAAGCCTGTCTGGATTTAGTATTTTGTAATAATCAGGATAAAATTGAGGGTGTAGAGGTGATTGAACCACTAGGGTCAAGTGACCATAATGTAATACAATTCTCAGTATTTTGTAAGAGTGCAGATGCAAAGACTAAAATTGTTAAGTTAATTGTTGGTAGGGCTAATTTTGAGAAGATCCGACAAAGTCTAAGTAGGATACACTGGGATAAGTTTTTAAGTGTGGAGACAGGCAAGGAACAGTGGAACAGGTTTAAAAATGTTTTACATGTAATGCAGGATAGATACATACCTAAATTTGGAATTAATAGGAAACTAAAAAAAACTCCACAGTGGATTAATAAAGATTTAAAAAAGAAGTTGCAAAGAAAAAAAACTGCTTTATAAGGCATAGAAGACTAATGACTGCAAAGTGAATCGTAGAGCGTATGAGGACATGAGGGCAACCATTAAGAAGGATATCAGGGAAGCTAAAAGACACTTGGAGAGGAATATAGCAGATAAGGCAATAGAGGACCCCAAGAGATTATTTCAGTATTTTAGTAGTAAAAGAACAGTCAAGGAGGAGGTCAAGTGCATCAGGAGTAGTAAAGGGGAATTAAAAGATACAGACAGTGACATAGCGGATGCCCTAAACTTACATTTTTCTGAGGTGTTTACAAGTGAGCAAGTGGATAACCTCCCAGAGGTAAACGTGACTACTAAGGAGGTACTGAAGGATTTGTACATTGTAGAGGGAGAAGTGCTGCTCAGATTAAATAAAATGAAATTAAACAAATCACCAGGACCAGATAATATTTATCCTCGTGTTCTTAAGGAGGCTAGTGAGTACATATATAAACCCTTGACACTTATTTTTAGGAAGTCACTGTGCACTGGAGAGATTCTGAAGGAATGGAAAATGGCAAATATCCCATTATATAAAAAGGGTGACAGGGCAGATCCAACCAACTATAGGCCAGTAAGCTTAACATGCATCACATGAAATTTAATGAAAGGAATTATTAAGGATAAGATTGAGCAACACATGGCAAGGACAGGAGTATTCTGAACAGTCAGCATGGGTTCAGAAGAGGGAGGTTGTGTTTTACTAACATGCTGGAATTCTATGAGGAGGCAACAAAAGGATACGATCAAAGTGGAGCATATGATATTATTTATCTGGACTTTCAGAAAGCATTTGATAAGGTGCCACATGAGAGGTTGGGCATCAAATTAAAAGAAGTGGGAGTTCAGGGTGATGTTTTTAGATGGGTGCAGAATTGGCTCAGACACAGGAAGCAGAGGGTGGTGGTGTGAGGAACCTTATCAGAACTGGCCGATGTCAAGAGTGGTGTTCCACAGGGGTCAGTGCTAGGGCCGCTGCTATTTTTAATATATTTAAATGATTTAGATAGGAATATAAGTAACAAGCTGGTTAAGTGCAGCAGGAGGACGCATCTGAAAGTTTGGATCCTGAATGCGAGGGGAACAGGGATTTACCAACCAAGATGGCGACAACTGTGCAAATAACTCCCCCAGAGCCGATCGACTTTTCCTGTCCCACAGACTGGCCGAAGTGGATCAGACGATTCAAAAGGTTCAGAATTGCAACAGCTCTCAATGAAAAAACGGAGGAATATCAGGTGAATTCGCTCTGATATGCCATGGGAGACGCAGCTGATGATGTTTTGGTGGTTTTACCTCTGTCTGATGCAGATAAAAAGAAATATGACTCTGTTAAATCAGCATTTGAACAGCATTATGTGGGAAAACACAATGTTATTTTTGAAAGAGCACAGTTTAACTCAAGACGGCAACAAGAAGGGGAGAGTGCAGAGTCCTTCATCACAGTTGTACATAAGTTGTCAGAGAACTGTGGTTTTGGAGTGCTTAAGGAGGAACTTATAAGAGATAGAATTGTGGTTGGCATTAAAGACAAAAAGTTGTCAGAACAGCTACAACTGGACTCAGATTTAACACTTTCTAAAGCCACACTTAAGGTCAGACAGAGTGAAACTGTGAGGAAACAACAAACAATATTGCTCAGCAGTGTACAAGAGGAAAAAACTTCCAACATGGACGCCATACGGACAAACATGAAGAAAGCAAAGCCACAAACGTGGCAACAGACAAAGAAAAGGCAAGGACCAGACAAGCGGAGTGTTAAAGAGTGTGGCCGCTGTGGGCATAAAAATACACACTCATGGAAAGACTGTCCCGCTAGAGACGTTGAATGTCGTAAGTGTCATAAAAAGGGACATTTTGCCGTAGTTTGTCGCAATAGTGAAGCTGCAGGCTTACGTGAGGTTGTAGAATGTCAAGATAACAGCGAAGATTTTGTGTGTTTGGGAGAAGTAGGTTACTGAGAGATCCAAACCATGGGTAGAAAAAGTCCTAATGAATGGGGAAAATGTTGAGTTTAAGTTAGACACTGGGGCAGACATTACGTCCATTCCTGAGAAGTGGTACATACCAGAACGAGATGGAGCACTGCAGAAACCCCAAAAGACTCTTTTAGGGCCTGGTGGATACCCACTTAACGTGAAGGGCTGCTATAAAGCACAAATAATAGCAAAAGGTTGCAGTACATCAGAGGATATTTACCTGGTTTCAGGGCTAGTTCAGCCACTATTAAGCAGACCAGCATGTGAAGCTTTGGGTTTGGTGTACAGAGTACACACAGTTATGAAGTCTGATGTAGATTTCAGAGCTGCTTATCCAGATGTTTTTCAGGGTTTAGGCAAGCTACAAGAGTTTTACCACATTCAGCTAGAACAGGGAGCTACACCGGTGGGTCTGTCTCCCCTCAGAAGGGTCCCCCTCCCCCTCAGAGATACAGTGCGTGCAGAGCTACACAGAATGGAAGGAATGGGAGTTATTTCTAAGGTTACTGAGCCAACAGCATGGTGTTCAGGCATGGTAGTCATCCCCAAACTAGGTGGGAAGCCACCTAGGATATGTGTAGATCTCACACCTTTAAACGCAGTAGTAAAAAGAGAACGTCATATCCTTCCAGCAGTAGACCAAACACTAGCGATGTTGAAAGATGCTAAGGTGTTTACAAAACTGGACGCTCGATCTGGATTTTGGCAAATCCCTCTTACTCCACAGTCAAGGCCCCTCACAACTTTCATCACTCCTTTTGGGAGATATCATTTCAACCGCCTCCCATTTGGAATATCATCGGCGCCAGAGCATTTTCAGAGGAGGATGTCTCAAATGCTCGAGGGCTTTGAGGGAGTCATCTGCCATGCCGATGATGTGCTTGTCTATGGCAGGGACAAACAAGAACATGACCAAAGACTTCACCGTGTGCTCCAAAAGTTTCAAAAAGAAGGACTCACTTTAAATGAAAAATGTGAGTTTGCCAAGACTGAAATCATGTTTGTGGGTCACAAGGTTTCCGCAAACAGCATTGAGCCCGACCCAAACAAAGTCAAGGCGATACAACAGCTGCCGCAACCCACATGTGTGGCAGATGTGCGATGTCTCATGGGCATGGCCAACTACCTTGCAAAGTTTGTGCCACAGCTCGCCACAATAACAATGCCATTAAAGGATCTGCAAAAGGAGAGAAATGAATGAAGTTGGGCAGAGCCCCAAGAAACAGCTTTTCAAGGACTGAAAGGGATACTAAGCTCTCCAGAAGTACTTGCTCAGTACTCTAACATGGCAGACACAAGAGTGGCAGCGGACGCATCGTCATTTGGGATTGGAGCTGTTCTTACACAAAAGCAGCAAGATGGTTCATGGCGACCCATTACATACATTTCAAGAGGACTAACAAACACCGAGAGGCGCTACGCCCAAATTGAAAAGGAGGGCATGTCACATGGGCATGTGAAAGACTGTCATCATACTTAATGGGTCTACATTTCACTTTAATGACAGACCATAAACCTCTGGTCCCTCTGCTCAGCACTAGGGGCTTGGACGATCTTCCTCCGAGGGTCTTGAGGTTTCGTTTAAGACTGCTACGCTTTACCTTTAACATCATTCATGTGCCAGGAAAGATCACAGCTGATGCCCTGTCTAGAGCACCGCTACCTGGTCTGCCCTCTGCAGGTGAGCTGCAGTTTGAAAAAGAGGTGGAAGTTTTTGTTGACAGTCTGGTGATCGGTCTCCCAGCCTCAGACAGGAAGCTGGAGACTGTAAAGAAGGCACAAAAAGAAGATTATGTGTGTAGAAAAGTGATTGAGCACTGTTCCACTGGATGGCCAGAGAAATGCCAGCTAGACCCAGACATTAAGCCCTTTTGGCAGCATAGAATGGACTTTCATCTTGCAAACGATCTTCTGATGAAAGAACTGAGATTGGTAATACCACATATCCTCAGAGCAAACATTCTAGAGCGTCTGCATGAAGGCCATCAGGGGATTTCCAAGTGCAGAGCCAGAGCTCGAGAGTCTGTGTGGTGGCCAAGCATCTCCACAGAGATTGGTCGCATGGTGGATAGCTGCGAGATATGTCAAAAACACAGGGTACAGTCTCACGAACCACTGATACCAATTCAGGTCCCAGACCGCCCATGGCAAAAGGTCGGTATGGATCTTTTTGAATGGTCCAAGAGACAATACCTTCTCTTAATAGACTTTTTCTCAAGATATATTGAGGTAGTCGAGCTTAAGTGCACTTCGGCTGAAGTCACCGTTAAAGCTATCAAGGAGATTTTTGCAAGACATGGAACCGCAGAGACTGTTGTTTCTGATAACGGGCCACAGTTTTCCTCAGAGCTATTCAAAATGTTTGTAGAGGAGTATCAGTTCACACATGTCACCAGCAGCCCACGTTATCCCCAAGCCAACGGGGAGGCCGAACGTGCAGTGCGGACTATAAAGGACTTGTGGAAGAAGGATCCTGATCATAGCAGAGCACTACTGGCATACAGAGCCACTCCACTGGAACATGGGTTCTCGCCAGCCCAACTGCTAATGGGGAGAAACCTGAGTATGTCCCTACCCCAACCAACAGCTAAAATGTATCCTCAGTGGCCGGACCTGCTTGCTTTTCGAAAGAAGGATGAAGAGGGACAGCGTCAGCAGGCAAAATATTACAACAGGAGACACAGGTCCAGACCTCTGTCACAACTCACACCTGGACAGAAGGTTTGGATCACTACAGAAGGAACTAGTGGTGCAGTTGTCAGGCCTGCCAGTACTCCCAGATCATATGTGGTAGAAACAGATAGGGGTACGTTTAGGCGAAATAGAAGCCATCTTCGACCCACAGGAACTATTACAAGGTCTGGTTGAATGGTGAAAGCGCCTGACAGAATGGATTTGTGAACTATCAGAGAAAATAACATTGCACAAGTGTTCTAAATCTAAGTGTTTGCATACGTTTTGCTGTGTGAAAGAAAGAAAAAAAAAAGTGTTCATTATGTGTTGTTGTGAAAGAAAAAAAAAAAAAAAGATGACTAAAGCTAAAAGGAGGAGGTGTAGTAATAGAACTACTATTCCCACGAGGCTTTGGGGTATTCCCATGATGTTTGGGGTGTTGGAACTTCCTGCTTCTTGTTGAATAAACGTTTTTCTAAGGTTGCGACTCCGAGTCCCGCGTCCTCATTATACAAACATTAGGAATGTTTTGTTTACACAAAGAACGATAGACACTTGGAATAAGCTACCAAGTAGTGTGGTAGACAGTAAGACGTTAGGGACTTTCAAAACTCGACTTGATGTTTTTTTGGAAGAAATAAGTGTATAGGACTGGTAAGCTTTGTTGGGCTGAATGGCCTGCTCTCGTCTAGAGTGTTCTTATGTTCTAATCTCTTATAGTAGATCTTGCCGGATTGTTCACCCCTGCCCTTGTGGCCTGTCATTTTTCATCATTTGGGAGAATGCAGTGAATGCAAGTATGTCAATGGCAGATGTCTGTTGGCTGAAAGACATGTAGAAATAATTAGGAAAGATGGTGGTATTAGTTCCAATGCTTAAATGCTGGCAGCCACATACTTTTCTACTATTTCTTACAGAACTTTGTCACCAGAACCTTATACTATTAGCTCTATGGGAAGAGAACCCTGTTACACTAAATATATGAAACAATTCTCATTTTAAAAATTACATACATAATTCTTAATTAATCTATCAGTGAAATCAAACCATGTCAAAACTTTATGTATTAATTTAATGTTTGCATTTACCATAAAAGACAAGCTTTAATTAATGGTAAATATATACAATTCTATGTACATCATAGACTTAAATTCTGCAGTGATCATGAACCTTGCTACAACACACTTGTTGCCATTTATAATTCCTATAATTACACTCCTGGATTTAAAAGTAAATCATCCGCAGGTGCTAAATAGCAAGCTGAAGTTGCATTTAGATTACATGTTTCTTTATCTGCAGTAATATTTTTCCTAGTAAGCATTGTATCTACTGCAGAAACTGTCTGAAGGATTATTTTTCAGTTAGTGTAAGAATTTAGTGACCCTCTTAATCGCTGTGAAATTTGTTGCACCTGAAGTGTTTTTAATTTTCAGTTTTTCTAAACAAATCATGTTGTAATGTTTGACTGCTTTAAACTCTTTTGGCATATCACAATAACTCTGCCACTGCAAAGTCCAACTTCTGTACAACAGCCGGTGCACAGATGTGACTGTGTGCCTGATTAGCAATGCGGTTTGGCTGTGACAGGATTAACATTCAGCAAGTGGAGGTATAAGAGACTGGACCCTCTCTGATGTTGGGATTTCCCTTGAGATTTTTTTTTAATTGGTGTGTTTCTAATTCTTTGTTATAAAAATGTAGCACAGTCTAAAGAATTAAAGGCTGTGATGATCACATTAGTTAAATCACATTAGTTTAAAAAAATATACTTCCAAGGGTATTTATCCTGTTTAATACAATTATTTAAAGAAAATGCAGATGACTAGTTTAGCTTGAAAAATTGTGATGATTTTAATGAAAAAACTGATTCTGAGATAACAGTGGAACAGATGGTGAGTTAATGGATCACATTACTATTTATTTCTCGGTTACGCACTAGTATGAAGCACAAGGACATATTTCAAAAGACTGAATGATAATTGAAAAATGTTGGAACAAAACCTAAATGGGAACCCAATGTTGAAGTCTGTCAAATTAGAAAAACTATTTAAGGAATCTAAACAGGATTGTAATATAGTTGTAGACACTGCTGTGTGGCATCTTAAGGAGACTGGGTTTGAACCCTACGTGGGTCACTTGTGGTCTGCACATTCTGTCTACGGCTCAGCTCGTTCCTGGCACTCTAGCTTTCCTTACACTTTACAAAAATATGTGTTTTAGGTTAAATGGCATATTTAAACTGGCCAGTCTTTGGTAGTGTGTAAGACAGGTGTGTACAGAAGTATGTTCTGTGATTAACTCTAAAATTAGATAAGATCCTTTATGAAATGGTTGAAAGGAAATTTAATATGAGAAGAGAATCAAGATCAACAGAAAGTATTGGGCACATTTTTTCCAACAAAGAACTAATTATGGGTGAGGAAACACAGCATTGGAAACTCCTCTTTGAAGTCACGTTTAAGTATTATGATGGAATTCCCATTTGTCAAGTGGTTTTCAGTTCCAAGGATACCACCAAAGAGGAAAATGCAGGTGATAGTCCTAAAATAGACCTCCAAAGGAAGGCATGTTCCCATTGGCATTGAGAGAACTTGCTCTACTGTAAATGCCAATGAAAAAAACAGGAGTTGTCCATGTGCAGTAGATCCCCCAAATGTAACTTTTGGGACTTTATACAGATTTGTACAAATGCCCTTCAAGTGGTGCAGCGTCCAGATACAGTATACTTCTAGGATTGCCACACATTTTTGGGTACTATAGCTTCCATCACTATGCCAAGCAACAACTGGATCCTTCTGTTCTCACTAATGGCCCATCATCTTATTATCCTGCCTTGCCCCCAGAGACCATAGATAGTACAGCCTGAGATGTCTATAGCTTAAGTGTATGTAAAAATACTTGCTTAATAAACGGCATTTTGTTTATATGCATTTTCAAATAAAATGGTAGCATACATTTCCAATTAAAAATAAAAGTTTCCAGAATCACACTGCTGCTTGGCATATCCACTTTGTGAATATGTTTCAGCTATGGCTGTTGCTCTGACTTAGGTTTACTGTTTGTTGTTTTTAAATGTTATTTTGAATGATATATGTTTGTTTTGTTCTGTATGTATACTGTTTATTTATTATGATTTTATTTTTTTTTTCTATGTATTTTTTTGTTTTCAACTCTGATCTTATAGCAGCTTTGGCATTGATTTTGATACCCGTTTTTCCAATTTGTACTTCTTTTTGGATGTTTGGATTCTTTTGCTTTTGACCTCTGTAGGGTAGTTTCTTGGCTTATGTTACCTTGGATTTAGTTATTCCAGGGTAAAGCCTATTTTGCTCATTTTTGTTCCTGCCTTGGTTTTCTTGTTCTATTTTTAATTATTTTTTTAAATAAATCTAAATCTAAATTTGTTTTGTATTCATACCAGAGGTCTACAGTTTTTCCTCCCTTCATTTGTAGGTGCTTTTACCTTCTGTTATATTTATAAAAACCGAGCCTGATTTTTGGGCCGGTGCACAGCACCTCTGTTTTGTTGCATGTGCATCTTCCCAACTAACACAGCATTTGCACTTTCTTAATGGTTACTACCTTGACCATCTCTCATGTTGCCTTTCACTGGGTTAGCAGTTCCAGATTCATTTTGGTCATAGTACCAACCAAGCTTGTCTTTTTGGCAAGTTAACTGTTTGCTTTGGAGGGTGATGTGAAAACATTGTCAATAGTGACATCCCTGCCTTTGCATCCCATTCTGTCTCCAGGGAAAGACTGTCCTGATTGACTGCGATTCACTGAGTCTTTCACCAAATACAGAATAGTGCTTCGCATATATAGTATTTGCTATTTACAACAGCTGCTCTGCAAAATTTCTTTCAAGTTTACTTGACATGTACTGAATAAAAATGCATTGGCATTTCATAGGGGAATAATTGTTTATCAACAATTATGTTCCACCCCAGCTTATAATACATAATGCGGTTCTACACAAAAGTGTGCCAAATGTCTGATACAGTGGCAAAACTGTCAGTATGCTATGTGGTGTTATTTAGAGAAAAAGTCATATGATTTGAGTAAGCATCTGTGATTAAATCAATATGCCTGCACCTGATCCAATATATGTTGTCACACATGAGTGACTAGAGGGCAGTTAAAGGACCCGACGAGCAGCGCAAAACCACAAGACAGGGGACTGAGACGGCGTACTAATGGCTCTCTCTTTATTTCTACAGGAAAGACGAACAACAAAAGAGCACAGCACCTTGAGTTTGTCTCTAAAACCTACTCCAGACGTCCGAGCTGTTTCAGTGTTCTTTGTTCACCTCCGGTATCTTGCAGATGACGTTACCACCATCCCAAGATCCTTTGCGTCATCTTTCTCATCATTCCTAATTCCGTTCCCACCTTATAAATATGTCCGTGTTTCACCCATTGTCTGTCGATTGTACCAATCAAAACTGACTGTTGTTCAAGTGTTTCTTATTGTGGTTTACATATACGGGGACGGAATCCCCAACCCTTAATCTGTGTGTCTGTGTTTTCTTCACAATGTGTACAACCTTTATAGCTACTGTATATGTGATCAGTATATTCACCAGCATTTTAATATACAGTAGTTCTACTCAAATTATACCATTTTTTTATTTTAAATGGTACCTCATATACCTCAAGTCCCATGTTGCATTGGGCCTTCATGGCCTTCAGCCATGGTAAAATCTCAGAATCCTGTCTACACCTTTTGTGACACAAACAAAGACAAATGACTATTTATTCTTAAGTTTTCATATATAGTTTGTAAAAATGTGAGCACATACCTTTCCAGTATTGTGCTCTTCTTCTACAGCTTGTTCCTTCCACATTGTGCCATCTTTTCCTTTCTCCATTACACACTGATCCTAACTAGTTATGTCTTATTTCAAGCTGTTTGAAGAACATTATGATGCCATTTCAGATGAGATTATACAAATTACAGTGTTGATGGTTTTTCAGATTTGTCTATAAGCTTCATCATACGTAGTTAAATAATGTGAGTAGTTGTAAGTGTGACATTTTTTTGGGTTTTACTGTCTAGTTGTCTTCAAAAGAGAGGCAGCAGTTCACACTTGGAAAGCAATGTTCAATAACTTTAATAACAGTGACCTAAGAGCATTTTGTGATGTGAAAGGATATACGATTGCAAGCCTTAGACAAGAAGCAGTGATTCATACCTGGGTACCCGCACTCTATAACGTTGCTTGCAGTGGTAATGGGTGGTCTATGAAATTTTTCTTTATTATTTTACACAAATTGCTTTTTCTGAATTGAATGTAGAGTTATATCACCATGGGCATTTGCAGTTTATCTATTTTGTAAATATAACATAAAAACAGGAGCATGACACACACGCTGAGGAAATAATTAAAAATTTGAAAACACAATACCCATTGTCATGCTAAAATGGGCTTCTAGTGTTAAAGTAGATAGGTTAGACAAGCAATGTTACATCCTGTCCCTCACTGCATGTATCATGACAAAAATTAAATTAAAAAGAAAAAAACAGAATTAACATTAAATTGAAGAAAATTTCACATAAAACAGCCACAATACAATCACACACCACAGTACAAACATCTGCAACAATAGCACACCATAGCCAATTTTTAATTGTTTTTATATACTGTGACGGACAGCCGGGTCCCATGCCCGGCCGGGACGCCTCTGCTGCATACGTCCCGGGGAAGCCATCATGGACATTGCAGTACCTTCCCCGCGGCGCTTGGGGGCAGCCTCCCTGGCCGTGGATCCCTCCTCAATCTCCCCCGTGGCTCCATGGGACATGGAGTCCACCACAGCAGCCCGAGTGGGGGATGGGGTGGCCGCTAGGGGGTGCTGCGGACGACCAGCCACCACGCTGGACTGTTTATCAGCCCCACCCGGAGGTGCAATTAAGACCAGCTGGTCAGGCACCTGGAACACTTCTGGGTGGGGTATAAAAGGGCGTGCCTCCCAGCAATCAGGGCCAGAATCGGGAGGAAGAGGACGAGGTTGCCTGGGAGGAGTGGTGGTGCCAGGAAGCGTTTTGTTTGGTTTGTGGGTTTTTGTGCTTGAACTGTGTTGGGCCTGTGGGACACAGGGAAGATGTGTGCCCACGGCTGAAGAAACAAAAATAAAATACCTTTGAGTGTGAACACGTGCCTCAGCGTGGTCTGTGCCGGGTCGGGCGCTATATAGCGCCTAATCACAATACTTATATACACTATAGACAACACACAATATTCAATAACTTACAGGTATAAAAAATGTCTTTGAGGTGATAATGATTGTGTCAGCAACCTGTCCTGTAAATAGATGAAATGTGCAACTCTTGAACAAACAGCTTCTTGAAATTAAAGAAAATAGTTTTGTTCTGAGCGCCATAGTTAGTCTGCCATTTCATGGATCCAGCATCTTGGTTTTGAATCCTATGTATAGATTTTGCTTGTGTGGAGTTTACATGTTTTTCAAATCTATGTGGATGTTACACTGTTTTTCTTCTGTGTTGCCTGCCCAGGGCTGCATTTTGCCTTTTGCACAGCACTTCGGGTCAGGAGACCCGAAATCAGATTAAACAAGTTTAACAGTGGGATAAATTTTATCCTACTGGCTGTTGTCATGAGAAAAAACTGTATTTGTTTCTGAGCACAAGTTAGCTTTGAATCTTTTTGAATGCCCACTCTTCGCCTCTTAGTAGAAATTATTGGAAGCTCCTATTTATAATGCCAAAAACAATATGACTTCTTCTCACCAAAATTATCATCTGCTAGAAAGAGCAACTAGAAACACATTTGCTACACCAACCTTTACTTTCTCTTTATTGGCTTGCTAACTGGGTTTACCACCAGTTACCAGAAACAATGAAAGTTGTGGCTCAAACATTAACATTTTGTCTTAAAACTATGAAAAATAAGTTAGACAAATCTGGATAGGCCATTTAGTCCATCAAGCATATTTCATTAGCTAATATCTATATTGTCCCTTTATCTCATTGTTTCAATAACTTTTTTAAGAAGTGTTGCCTGCCATTTTAAAGAAATACTCCACCCACATAATGAAACAGTTCAGGATTCTGGTTGGCAAGACATGTGGCAGACATGTGGTCCAGCAACCCCAACCCCCCCCCAGGAAAAGACCGTCTATCTGACACACCCAGGTGTTACATGGGCGTCCCCTTAGCCTGGTCCAGCCACTCTGGTATTCAACAACGAGGATCCTGTGAGCCAGATCATCTTCTGGGAATTGTGCCACATGGCTGTATTGCCATAACTGACACTCCCTCACAATTCAGGCAAAGTGCCTCATTTGGGACTCCATGAGCAACCACTTGTTTGACACAAAGTCAAACCAATGGTACCCAGGGATTGTCCAAAGAAACACATTACTGAAGGAGTCCAGTCTTCGTCTCAGGTCACTGGATAGTGTCCAAGCACCAGGACTCTAAAGACTTGGACCTTCGTCCTTTTGCAAAGATATTGGGGTTGCCACACTTCCCTTTCTAGTGACCTCATGACCCCCCCATGCTCCCCCAATCCATCTACTGATTTCATAGGAAGAGTCACCAGAGACATGAATGTTGCTGCTGAGGTAAGTAAACCTCTCGATGAGGTCGACATTCTCTCTGCAGTCATACACACTGTTGATGGTTGTGCCTAAGACATTACTGAAGACCTGGATCTTAGTTTTTATCCAGGACACTCACAAGACCAGACACTCAGAGACCTCACAGAGTCTCTCGAGAACCCTGATCAGAGCCTCCATTGACTCCTTGAAAGATCACTGCATCGCCAGCAAAAACAAGGTCAGTGAATCTTTCTTCACCAACAAGAAGAGCCAGAGCAGACTGAACTGGCTGAGGAGATTCAGGTCTATTGATGTATGCGGCAAGCTGCAGCAAATATTTAACCACTCCACAGCAGCCAGTGTATTGTTCTACTTTGTGGTCTCCTGGGGAAGCAACCAGAGTTCAAAAGAAACACAGTGCCGGAACAAACTTAACATAAAAGCCTGCTTCATCACAGGGCTAACCCTCAGCACACTGGAAGCTGTTGTGGAAAAGAGAATGGTGGTAAAATTGGATGACATTGTGAAATATTCCCACCATCCCTTCCAAGAGGCACATACTTGGAGCACTTTTAGCCACAGGCTCATTTTACCACAGCGTGCTAAGAAGCATCTCTGGGGTCTTTTCAACTCACCGCTATCAGGCAATTCAATGCTTTGTCCCATGTCCCACAATAAATGCTTATACTCTTTAAGTTCATTTTGTTATTTCTGCACAGTATTTATTTATTGTGTTATTTGTCTTTTAAGTCTGTGTCTTTGTTTTTCTATGTTTCTGCTGCTGCATGCATCTAAATTTACCCTTGGGATTAATAAAGTTTATCTAATCTAATCTAATTAAAAACAGAGTAGTGCTTAAACATGAACACTGTTTAAATGGGATCAAACTTTTCAGTTAAAGATCTGAACATTTAACTGCATATGTACAGTACATAACCTTTGAATTACATGCAAAGAGCTTGTATCTAATACAGATCAACACATACAGAGGGCAATGTTACAAATGCTATAGATGTTGTCATTTAACCATTAACTGACCTATTACCAAGGAGAGAAAGAGGGTGGTGCAATGTCCAGCGTGGATGTGCTTAACACTGGGAACTGCACGGCAGAAAAATCATTATGCTTATCTAGTGCTGCCTCAATGCTACAAAAATGACAAAATTAACACAGTAACAAAATTAATACAATGCCACTTAGGTTGAATTAAAGAATCTTTCAGCATATATATCTGAAGTCAGCCTTTGTTGGGAGACCCACAATAACAGACAGAGACGAATACAGAAGTTAACTGAGGTGATTTCAATACTTTGGCTGATGACTTCTCCAGATTCTGTTGGAATGTGCATAGGTTTGGAGTACTGATAGCAACAGTAGGCGGCAAATCAAAGGTTAACAGCTGTGGTGCTCCAGCCTGTTTGCGTCCATGTGATTCCCGGATTGTCTACATCTGGCATACTTCCCTTGCACACAGGTCATCAATAGTTGTTAACTGAGGATGGACTGGGTAATGAGGACACATAACAACAATTCTAAGGTGCAAATCAGTGCAAAGTGCTTTTATTATTAAATAAATCTCGTTCCAAAACAAAAGTGCAGTGTAGGTTTCTTCATTAAATAAACAAACAAATGCCTGAACAAATTTATCAGGAAAGCCAGCTCCATCACAAAGCGAACACTGGACATACTGGAAGCTGTGGTGGAAAAGAGAATGGTGGCAAAATTAAATGCCATTATCAAAAATACCCTCCAGGAGACGCTCTTTTTGAATACTTTTAGTCAGAGGCACATTCCACTATGGTGTACTAAGAAAGGCCTCTGGGGGTCTTTTCTGCTCAGCTGCTATCAGGCAATTCAATGCATCCTCCCAACATGGTGATAAAGTTAATTTTGAAATATCTTCAAATATACATTAATTCATTTTTAATTACTGATTGATTGATTAATTGATTGATTGATTGGCTGTATTATTTGTACTGTGAGTCTGTATGCCTGTGTTTTATGTTTCTGCCGCTGTATGAATATGAATTTCTACTTGGAATTAATAAAGTTTATCTAATCTAATCTAATCTGATATAATGTAATCTAAAAACAGAGTGCATGTGGAAGTTAAAATCCAAAGGAATAAACAAATCCAAAAATCAGTTGAAAAGCCAAGGTTAAAACACAGCCAAGATGTACCCCTTAAATCCAATCATGATCCTCTGTGTCTGTACCTCCTTCTAAAAGCAACGTCTCCTCTGGTGAGTACATTCAAGTGTTACTTTCCTGTGAAATGCACTAGTCACGGTTGAAACCATGACAAAGAGTTTTGCACATAAGAGAATGTGATGACCACAAGACTTGTATATCAGGCAGAGTACAATAACTATCCAGGCCATGTTTGATGTCGTAGCTCTGTGTGGGGATGAGAATGATGGCCTTTGATTGTTTTCAGTGTGGTATGGGTTTGGTGTTTTACTTAAAATGGGGCAGCTTATATTCAGTATTACTTGTGAATCTCTATAGTTTACAGTGATGAGTTTTAGTTGTCACCAATTCAAGGCAACTGAGATTTAATCATTTTAATAATTATATGAAAACAGTATAAAACTCTGGAAGCTGTTATTAAGCAGCATAATATTTTAATGTAGACTCAAGTATTCTATAACTGCAAACAAAAGCATTTCTGTTTACTACCTAGCTGTTATTCCTTCAGATAAAATTATTTTGCATTCTGTACCAGTCCAATATCATGGTATTTCAAACAAAACCTTTTAATTTACCATTCTGACATTTTCCCACTTTCGTTACCTCATTTTCATACACAGCTATAATTAAAGATCTGACTTTTTAATGTTTGATCCTTACATTTCAATTCCCAAAGGATATTAAACAGGCAAAAAAATATTGAGATCAAGACCCAGAGAATAAACTAAGTCCAGGAGCTGACCTTCTGCAGTTATAAAATTGACAAGCTAAGTTAAAAAATTGTAGCAGATCGATAAAATCCATAGCATAAATGCAATCAGAGGATCCAATACGCACATTAAAATCCCCAGGCAGTAAGACGCTAGCATTTAAAAAGCAGACTTTTCTGGGTAGTTTAGACAATTCAGACAGAAAATATAGATTTAATGGACAAGATGTGAGAATGGGGGTGCCACGGTGGTGCAGTGGTAATGCTGCTGCCTTGCAATAAGGCATATGTCCCAGGTTCTCTGTATATGGAGTTTGCATGCTCTCCCCTTGTCTGTGCTTGTTTCCTCCAGGTACTTCAATTTCCCCCCTCACTGCCACACAGATGCAGGTTAGATGAAATGAGGTTGGTAAAATTAGCCCATGTGTGTTCACACTGTGATGGACTGGCGCCCTGTCCATGGATTGTTCCTACCTTGTATGCCATACTTGGCAGGACAGCTCCAACTTCTTCATGACCCAGCTCAGAATAAGCAGGTTAGAAAATGAGTGAATGAATGATATAAAAATGACAGGAATAATTTAAAGCAGTTTGACTTTCAACACCACAAACAGCCTATTTCAAAGTCATAGTAAGGCTATCATCTTAGCTCACAAAATGAGTCTTGTTCGGATGTTGATATTTGGGAGTAAGTGTTTCTTGCATACATTGCTGCTATGTCCCAGTTAGTAGGTAAAAGTCAACATTTTCATTCATTCATTCATTTTCCACTACTTGTCTAGGACCAGATTACAGGGGCAACGTCCTTTCTCTAGCCACACTTGCCAACTTATACTGTGGGATCCCAAGTTGTTTCCAGGCTGTCTGGGAGATATAATCCTCCCAACAAACCCTGATCTTCTCTGGGGTCTTCACCCTGCTTGTTGTGTCCATAAAACCTCTACAGTACAGTGAGGCATCCAGGAAACATTCCTACCAGATGCCCGAACCACATCAATTGGCTCCTCTCAGAGCAGAGGATCAGTAGCCCTAATCCTAACCTGTAACGGATGTCTGCACTTCTCACCCTCTCTATGAGAGAACCCAAGCACCCTGCAGAGTAAGCATTTTCATTAACACTGAAGTTATAAACTGGAATCCTTGCCTGTAGATTGTGTATTAAATAATACATATTGTTTAAAGATGATGTACGCTATAATGTTCAGAGTTCTATCACTATTTGCATGTCATATAGTCTTTTTTTTCCTGCTACTACAATGTATCACCTGTTTTTACATGTCACAGGAAGAAAACCCAAAATAGAATATGATGTGATCTGTGCATTGAGACAGGTAAGTAAATTCTTGGCAGCAGACAAAAATATACATGTGTATTTGCTTTGCAGTCGTGCTGGCATTAAGGATGAGCAGAGCAGCACTTTAGAAACAGGTGCCAAACTATGGTGCTAACTGGATTTAACAAAAAGCATCTTTTGTCTCTTATCACATAATTATATTGTTAAGCATCAGTCAAAAACCTGAAAAAAAGTGAAAAATCAGCAATAACTTTAATCTGTTTCAAGTGGCAGTAAAAACATGGCAGGTTGAAATAACAAGTAGTTTTGTTAAAAAGTGAGTACAGAAGAGCCCCCGTATCTGCAGATGATACAGTCTAAGATATCCCACAGAAACTGTGGATAGTAGCGAACCCTATATATAAGACTTTTTTCATTTACAAACAGTACATACCTATAATAAAATATAATTTATAGATTACACACAATAACATATTACCAGCATTAAATAATAATAAACTACACTGTGTATTATAATAGTTGTGCTGTCGCTCTCTCTCAATCACTTCAAAAATGAACAAGATTCTATATTTTAGATTAACCCTAAATATACACTGCAGCCATGAAAAATATCATGCATGCACACACACACAATCACACAATTTAAACACATTTTTTCATTACATGTTTACATTTGTTTCTTAAAAAAATTGCTTAGCCTATTTTGGGTACTCACTTCTCCATTCTTCATTGTTTTCTCACTGGTGGGAAGCATTTCATGGCTTCTCTTAGGCTTTGAAGAATTGCCAGCATTACTACACATACTTTGTTGCTCTGAGGCCCTTTTTAAGCAAAATGAATTGCTGTTTTCAAAACAACAATGCAATAACTTGGCAATGAATGTGGACAGCAAGAAAGCTATTGGCTAAACACTCATGTTTACTGTGCTTGATGCATCAGCGTGGTAAAAATGACATCAAATTTTCCATTTAATATTTTTCAATCTTTAACAGTCTATATAAATAAAATTGTAAGACCCATATGTCTGTCTTTTGATTATATGGGCTTCATTTTCCTATTTTTTATCCATTTTGCACATTAAGGACCTAATTTCAACCCTCATATCTTCTATGTTTGTTTGTTTGCCAGCTATGCATAAACAACTCAACTAATTTCCCCAAAACTTTACATAAAAGTTCTAATTGGTGCAACTTAATATACAAGCTATATAACACTTCAAAAATTGCATTGGTAAGGGTTTCGGGTTAGGGTTGGGGTGGAGTCAAAGTTCATAAATATTTGCACACATATTTCTGTTGCTGATACACCTTAATCTAGACTCTAAGGCCTTTCAAAAGTTCTATCGAGAAATAGGATTGTAATGAGAGGGCACACAAAACCAAAACAGCATTATTATGGCAGAATTATTCAACCAAAAGTAAGGAATTTGGTATCATGTTTAGGTTTGACCCTACTTACAGTAAAGGCTACACATCAGTGATTGAATGGAAACAATGATGGTGTTGGGAGATTAATGTGTGACCAGCACAAAAATCATGTATCACTCAAAAACAGTTATATCTACTTTCACAAAATTTTGTATTTACATTATTGTTAATGCAATTTAAAGTTCATGTAGTTTCAAGAATTTCACTTGTAATGGGAGAGCCAACACCAGAAAACCACAGATTACTCCAAAAGAGCTCAGTGGCTGTTCATGAAAGCATATTACTGTAACCTAACGTAACCTATAGATTTTATGGAGTTTTCAAAGTTTCATCATGATTGGGGTTCAATAGAGGCAACAACTCAAAAGATGGTAATTTTGATGATCTTGCATACCCAATCAATGATTCCGTTATTCAACAAGTCATCAAGTTTACTAATGTGGAATTGAACATCTATTTGTGAAACAAAGTTAGACCTGGAAATACAAACAAGTAGTGTTCCTGGTTCTAACCCAACAAGGATTTACCACAAATACAGAACTTATATAGAATTTATACAGATATTTAAAATATAGTAAAAACTCATGAGTGCAGAGAAAATGATAGTTATCTGAGAGGTAGTATAGATGATGGATGGGGCAATTTAATTTCAGTCTGCAATGACAAAAAGGTCAACATTTAAAAAACACATAAATATCTGCTTTCTTACTTTAACTTATTATACAAATATACCCAGGCAAAAAAAGGAAAAATATATTAAAATGCATGTTGTTTTTGAGTCTTTGCTGAAGTCATAAACTCAGGTTTATCTTTTATCTGTACTGGCAAGGGCACTGTACAGCTATATCCATCACTGTTTGAAAATTAATATAGGAATATTATATCTCTAAGATGGTTATTCTCAATTGCCTGGTGCATTTCCATCTCCTTACCACATACTGTACTCTAATGTATTGTACTGTAAATTTTTTGAAATTGCAGTGGGTAAAATTCTCTGCAAAATAAATGAATTTATGAACCGCAATAAATGTTCTCTGATGAAGTAATGCCCCATCTAGGATTGGTTCCTTGTTTGTGGTTGAATGGATGAGCTCGGACTTCTCGTGACACTGCATTGAAAAAAAACAGGTGGGGAAAATGAATAGTTTGATGGAAACAAAATAACAGTAATGTAGCATTCTGAATAGCTTTAAAATATTTCCACATTAATAAGACCTATTTTCTCATAGACACAAGTCTCCATGAAAAGAGGAATATTTGGTCGTGTCAACATCAGTCGTATGTCTTTGTGCATCACGTGTAGTTCTACCCAGAGTAACTGAATAAGCTGCTATAAATTTGTTCCTTAGGGCAGGAAGGTTAATCCAGCTCAAGAAATAATTAAGCAAAGTGTAGGTTGTGACTACATTTTTCACAAATCTAATGATCAGACACTCAGTTATTGTATTTAGTAAGGTCTCGGATTGCCTTCACTTTTCTATTTATTTCTATACTAGCAAAATACCCGCGCTTCGCAGCGGCGAAGTACTGCATTAAAATTTTTATTAAGAAGAAAATGTAACCTTTTTAAACTGAGGGAAAATATGCCAATAATTATTTGTTAAGGATCTCTTTGTATACCATGTTGTCAGTTCAGCCCTCCGGTTGTAACATGACCAAGTTGTGCGCTGAGCTTACTCTTGAGCATGCAACTTACAGTTGGCCATGTGAACAGTAATCTTGTCTCAAATCTCACAGCTTGGATTGCCGCTGTCATAATCGGTTTGAGTTTCATGGTTTGTTTCAATTACGATAGTATTTGCAGGATTTGTTGTGTTGAAGTGACATTCGGCATCTGTCAAGCATTGTAAGCACACAACCGGTTTCATCGATAAAATCACATCCAGCTTTTGAGAGTTTAAACACTCATAAACATCAAAGTGTCCACTACTGAAATCAACACCTGTGAATCTAAGATGTTTAAGAGGCATTGGCAGTTGTCGAAAGGTGTAAAATATTTGGCCATTTCGGTACACTTGAAAGCGACAACCGAACAATTCAGCAGCAGCCATCAACTCACATGCAGAACCATAGGTGAAGGGCTTAAGCATTTCACTCTTCTAGTGCTCCTGTGTAGTATAATTATCTCCTGTACCGTCATTAGTCCACACCTTGAACCTGTCCCAGTCATTCAATACATAAGACACAATGTTCCTCCGGATATCAAGAGTGAGCCTGATATGGCCGTGCAATATGTAACAAAGAGAATGGAAAAGGTAGGTGCCATCTCTGGGCATGGAAATCACTCAGTAAGTGATAGTTCTTTGATCGATAGTGATCACATCGATAGACATGGTAATGGGGGTTGGAATGATAAAGGAAATGGGTACATGAGCAATGTAAAGTCTAAAATACCTATACAATAACTATAATTGTAATAAACAAACAATAAAACAGCGGAGAAGCCGTGGATTAAACAAAAAGGCTGTAGTTATCAGTAGGGAGACGTGAATCCCGTGGCAAAGCAAAGAAGGGAATGTAGTGACCGGAGCGACGGACAGTCTTATATAGGCAGGCAGCCAAAAACGTGGGAGGCGTTGGGATGGGGGACCCAACGCCACCTCACACAGTGACTGAGCTGCAGGCTATTGACGTATATATGTGCGTAAGTAGGATTCAGTTAGCGTTGGGAACCCATGTACCAAATTTCTTGAAGATGGACCCATAAGTAAGAAAGACTGTTGAAAAGTTCAATATGGTGGCCGACAGTGGCATCATACCATCGAAATAAGTACATACATCGGTTTCGGTTAGTGCAGGGAAGCCGCCTACCAAATTTCATGAAGATGGGGCCATAAATGAGAAAGTTCAACATGGCAGACGTTGTCGACCGTTATCGACCGTTATGACCGTTACGTGTAGAATTTCGAAATGAAACCTGCTTAACTTTTGTAAGTATGCTGTAAGGAATGAGCCTGCCAAATTTCAGCTTTCTACCTACATGGGAAGTTGGAGAAATAGTGATGAGTCAGTCAGTCAGTCAGTCAGTCAGTCAATCAGTCAGTCAGTCAGTCAGTGAGTGAGGGCTTTGCCTTTTATTATTATAGATATATATATATATATATAGATATATATATATATATATATATACACACACACACATATATATATATATATATATTATAGCAAAATACCCGCGCTTCGCAGCGGCGAAGTACTGCATTAAAATTTTTATTAAGAAGAAAATTTAACCTTTTTAAACTGAGGGAAAATATGCCAATAATTATTTGTTAAGGATCTCTTTGTATACCACATTGTGAGTTCGGCCATCCGGTTGTAACATGACCAAGCTGTGCGCTGAGCTTACTCTTGAGCATGCAACTTACAGTTGGCCATGTGAACAGTAATCTTGTCTCAAATCTCACAGCTTGGATTGCTGCTGTCATAATCAGTTTGAGGTTCATGGTTTGTTTCAATTACGACAGTATTTGCAGGACTTGTGTTGAAGTGACATTCGGCATCTGTCAAGCGTTGTAAGCTTACAACCGGTTTCATCGATAACTTCACATCCAGCTTTTGAGAGTTTAAACATTCATAATCATCAAAGTGTCCACTACTGAAATCGTCACCTGTGAATCTAAGATGTTTAAGAGGCATTGGCGGTTGTCGAAAGGTGTAAAATATTTGACCATTTCGGTACACTTGAAAGCACCAACCGAACAATTCAGCGGCAGCCATCAACTCACATGCAGAACCATAGGTGAAGGGCTTAAGCATTTCACTCTTCTAGTGCTCCTGTGTAGTATAATTATCTCCTGTACCGTCATCAGTCCACACCTTGAACCTGTCCCAGTCATTCAATACATAAGACACAATGTTCTTCCGGATATCAAGAGTGAGCCTGATATGGCCGTGCAATATGTAACACAGAGAATGGAAAAGGTAGGTGCCATCTCCGGGCAAGGAAACCACTCGGTAAGTGACAGTTCTTTGATCGATGGTGATTACCTCGATAGACATGGTAATGGGGGTTGGAATGATGAAGGAAATGGATACCTGAGTAACGTAAAGTAAGTGTAAAATACCTATACAATAACTATAATTGTAATAAACAAACAATAAAACAGCGGAGAAGCCGTGGATTAAACAAAAAGGCTGTAGTTATCAGCAGGGAGACGTGAATCCCGTGGCGAAGCAAGGAAGGGAATGTAGAGACTGGAGCGATGGACGGCCTTATATAGGCAGGCAGCCAACAACGTGGGAGGCGTTGGGATGGGGGACCCAACGCCGCCTCACATGGTGACCAAGCTGCAGGCTATGGACGTATATATGTACGTAAGTAGGATTCAGTTAGCGTTGGGAACCCGTGTACCAAATTTCTTGAAGATGGGCCCATAAGTAACAAAGACTGTTGAAAAGTTCAATATGGCGGCCGACAGTGGCATCATACCACTGAAATAAGTACGTACATTGGTTTCGGTTAGTGCAGGGAAGCCGCCTACCAAATTTCGAGATGGGGCCATAAATAAGAAAGTTCAACATGGCGGACGTTGTTGAACGTTATGACCGTTACGCGTAGAATTTCGAAATGAAACCTGCTTAACTTTTGTAAGTAAGCTGTAAGGAATGAGCCTGCCAAATTTCAGCCTTCTACCTATACGGGAAGTTGGAGAATTAGTGATGTTGGAAAATTCAATATGGCGGCTGACAGTGGCGTCATACCACCGAAATAAGTACGTACATTGGTTTCGGTTAGCGCAGGGAAGCTGCCTACCAAATTTCGTGAAGATGGGGCCATGAATAAGAAAGTTCAATATGGCGGACATTGTTGATCGTTATGACCGTTACGCGTAGAATTTCGAAATGAAACCTGCTTAACTCTTGTAAGTAAGCTGTAGGAATGGGCCTACCAAATTTCAGCCTTCTACCTACACGGGAAGTTGGAGAATTAGTGACGTTTGGAAAATTCAATATGGCGGCCAACAGTGGCGTCATACCATCGAAATAAGTACGTACATCGGTTTCGGTTAGCGCAGGGAAGTCACCTACCAAATTTCGTGAAGATGGGGTCAGCCTTCTACCTACACGGGAAGTTTGAAAATTGGTGACGTTGGAAAGTTCAATATGGCGGCCGACAGTGGCGTCATACCATCGAAATAAGTACATACATCGGTTTCGGTTAGTGCAGGGAAGCCGCCTACCAAATTTCGTGAAGATGGGGCCATAAATGAGAAAGTTCAACATGGCGGACGTTGTCGACCGTTATGACCGTTACGTGTAGAATTTCGAAATGAAACCTGCTTAACTTTTGTAAGTAAGCTGTAAGGAATGAGCCTGCCAAATTTCAGCTTTCTACCTACATGGGAAGTTGGAGAATTAGTGATGAGTCAGTCAGTCAGTCAGTCAGTCAGTCAGTCAGTCAGTGAGTGAGTGAGGGCTTTGCCTTTTATTATTATAGATATATATCCAGTATACTGAGAGTTTTTCATTTCTTTTTTCTTTCCTTTTGGAAATTCTGCACATTTGGTAAAATAATAATATTTCTTGGTAATAACTGAGACACTATTCAGAGCTAAGAAGAGATGGATTAGTCTTCACACTTTTATTTTTAATAAATATTGAAGGTTACAAGTTCGACAAAGTGTCAAGTGTGACATTAACTAATTCATAAGTGTAAGTGCTTTAGGAGAATGGGAAGCATTCCATTTGTGTGCTGTGTGAACATCGTGCAAATGTAACAGACTTCAACACCACTGTCAATTACAATAACGGGAACCTCTTAGCAAGAGTTTAAAACAATATGTTTGGAAATGGATAGAACCTTAGCCCTTGTTATTGTATATTATTTATTGGTAACCTTTATGTGCTTCCTAATATAAATTTACTTTTAGTTTTCTATGACAGGCATAAGTTTAATGAAATCTCTGGAACTGTACCCATAAATATATGAAGGGCACTGTACACGCATAGGTTATCAAATTGTAGCCTCTTCTTTTTCAGAGTAGAATGACTAGGCTGATTTCTGGTCTGCATGGGGTCTGTAGGGACCTTCAAAACTTGACTTGATTTATTTTAGAAGAATTAAGTGGATAGGACTGGTGAGCTCTGTCAGGCTGAATGGCCTATTCTTGTTAAGATTGTTCTAATGTTCTAATGATGAAAGAAGCAAAGCAAAGTTGTTGGTTCCACAACCAACAAATGTGATGCTGTGCCATCTGCGTATGGTCCTTTTTTTAATCTATGACCCTTTATAGGCTAAATGTTATTTGATTTATTCTTCATTTTAATATAACATTCTCAAATTGTCTAAATCAAATTCAAGTTCATGGGGGTTTCAGAGACTGTTTTGTCAGTTGGTGCAGTGTAATTCCTTTTAGTTTCTAAAAGAAAACCAGCTACTCAGAATTGGAACAATGATTAAACAGGACAGTTCAAGGAGATAATACACACAATGCAGAGTACACATCATAGTGAAGTTGAAATATACAATACATAAGAAAATATTGAACAGTTACCAAAATTTGTATTTGTTTTCTCTGTAGGTGATGTCATCAGTTATTAGGACAGCATTCAATAAGTTCATTGTACTCACAATTGCTCTTTCATGTAATTCTGCCTGAGTCTCTTGTCTTATTGATCTTCTTGTTTCCTAACTTCCTTTATAGACTTCTTATTTTTAATTATCTTTTTGTTTGTAGCCTTACTTCCCTCAGTAATGATCCTGGTTTATTCTGCACCATGTCCATGATTTTCTTAGAGTTTTATTTTTTTCATCTGTGGATCCAACCTCGATGGGTTTTGTCATCTCCATTTTCCACTCTCCTGTAATTTAAGGTGGCAATCAGAAACTCGTTTAAAGTCGAAATGTATAACTTGCATAGAGTGGCGTTATCTGTACATATGGTTCCTTTAATAAAAAAACAGTCCTTCCTGTCTAGGCTTATGAAGTAAATTTCTAGCATATAAAGTGTTCTTCTTCCATCACTCTGCTCCAGAACTTCTTCTTTAGCTTTGTCTTACGCAGTCAACTCTTTCTTCGCAATTTACGTTGCATGCCCTTTTTTCACATTTTTTTTCCTTTTTTCCCACTTGCTTGTCTCTCTTCTCCCTTTCCACATCCACATTTAACTCTTTACAGTGTGTAACCACGTTATGCCCTTAACATGCAAATACTCAAAACACAACACTGGTGTACAATATCATACTACTAAGTAAGTAAACCAGGCCTACAGTACATACTATACTATGTAGGTCTGGTTTACTTAAAAAGAAGGTATGAAGAATTTCCATTAATGTACTTGCCTTGATTTACTTGATTTCAAAAATGGCAGTACTATAAGCACAATTAGATAATTATAACTAGGATCAATTTACCGAAAAAAAACTAATTAATAGTGCAGTTACTGTCTTTGTTAAGTGATTTCATATTTTAAATTCGTTATGTTTTCATTTAATTAAAATAATTACATATTGAACACAAGAAATATCAATATTTTGGCACTAACTATATTTTTAATTACACTTTACTAAGATTGATTTTTATAATGTGGTTGAAGATGACTTAAAGATTACCTTAACCGCTAGGCATTGGAAGCAGGTAGAGAATCATGACTTAGGTCACAGTATGCATGATTTGTTAAGCAATGATTAATAAGGATGGCATGGAGTAGCTAGTAGGTAGTGGTGAAACTGAGAGTGAGGGCTCAGTTAGGGTCTCTCTAGACAGGCTGGGATGTCATCAAAGCTACCCCAGAAGACATATAATAAAACAATTCTCAATACTGACTTCGTGCTCTACACCATAGGTGAATTAATCGTTCATTTTTCGTATTTGCTCCTCCCCTGGTTATCTGCATTGCATAAGACTGTCTCCTCCCCAGAGCGTTTCCTTTTAGTTACGAGAAACATCTGGACTCTGCCTTTTTATCTTTTATTCAGTACTCTGGATGTGCCCAAATCACTGCCTGTCAGGTTCAACAGTTGTTTGAGTTTTTTTCTGTTAATTGGTCTCTTTCTTTGTACCTTTTCTTTTATCCTTCCCCGTTATCAGGTAATTGTGTTGTTCTTGCAGCTGTTCTGCAATCTGTAGAATTGCAGCTGGTCATCATTTCTTCAGCATCTGTTGCTAAGCATGCATCCTCATTGCTCCCTGGAGCATGCATGTGTCGGTGTGTTTAAATGTAGACTCCATTTAAATAAATAGGTAAGCTGTTAGGAGTTGCAATGGCGGAATAAAGGACTTGATTGTTCTTTAAACAGCGCATTTGTTTAGTTAGAATAGTCCATTTGGACAGATTAATGTGAGCACAACATCTCCCAAATTCCTCATTTTACTCTTACTTTTTAAATTTATTTCATAATAAATTTAAACATAACATATTCATTTTTAATGGATAGTAACAGTCTGAATATACATTAGAAAAAAAACATTTAAAGTGCTCCTCAGAATTGTAAATTATTTGTAATCACATTGTTAATATTAAAAATGGAGTATGACTTATTTTTTCCTCATATTAAATGGCATTAAATTATAAAAAATATATTCAGTATAGAGTATATTACAATTTAATAATTTTTGCAGTATATTATATTTACTTAGCTGGCAAGCAAAAAAGCATTTCTTATAAAATTGTGGTTTTAAATTGTTTTACATTCTAGTCTAAAAATGGCCTCCTGCTTTTAAATGTGGGTCAGTCAGTTGAGTAGCTGCCTTATCAGGAATGACAAACACAGCTCTCTTATCCTCTAGCATGGCATGGTTGTAGCATCAGAGGGAATGCAAAATGGAATCTGAACCTAGGGCCTTGGGGTCAGGTTCCTGCATTTGCTGTAAATACCTCCAAGTAAATTATTGTGGCAAAGTACAAGAACTCAATCTGTCAAGTGAGCTGTGCTTCCTCAAAATGATACAGAACAAATCATCTGAAAGGTTTCCAGCACTTTTCTTAGCTTTATGTGTCCATCTTTATTCAGTGCCTGAAGGTAACAAAGAGATTAATTCTGAGTTGTTATTTAAATGGTTACTTTCTTAAAAAAAAATTCACCCAAGATCAGAGAAAGGGGATTAGGACTAAGCTCTAATCATAGGCATTTTTTTTTGGAGATGATAGTCGCTCCATGGATAATAAACATTTATATGTGCCGTCTTCATCCTTAGGTTGCATAGTGAATGTCCTTAATATTGTGGTATTCAAAAATGTGATAAATATTTTGTGAACTAACAGTTCAGAAATTATACAAAAAAACTTGATAGAAAATCAGAAGCTTTGAGACAAAGGTTTTCAGACTAATGCAGTTCTCAAAAATACTCAGAAAAGGGTCAGTCACTGCTGATACCCTCAACTCTATTCTGGATCTGCTGCTCTTTTCTATTTACATGCTTCCATTAGGTCAGATTATATCAGGACATAACATGAGCTACCACAGCTATGCTGATGACACACAACTGTATTTATCAGTAGCACCTGATGACCCTGACTCTTTTGATTCACTGACACAATGTTTTACCCATGTTTCTGAATGGATGAGTAGTACTTTTCTCAAACTAAATACAGTAAGGAGAAAACAGAAATTGTAGTGATTGGCAAAAATGGATATAATGAGGGTAATAGAAATACATTTGATCCATTAGGATTAAAAGTCAAGACGGAGGTAAAGAATTTACGGGTAACTATTGACTCTGACCTGACTTTTAAGTCACATATTAATAAGATTACTAGGACAGCATTTTTTCACTTAAGAAATATAGCAAGGGTTAGACCTCTTATAACATTGCAAGATGCTGAGAAATTAATTCATGCTTTTGTTTTCAGTCAGCTAGATTACTGTAACGCACTCCTCTTAGGACTACCCTAAAAAGACATCAATCGATTGCAACTAGTGCAGAATGCACCTACTAGAATCTTAACTAGGAAAAGAAAATTCGAACACATCCCTCCAGTTTTGATATCACTACATTGGTTACCTGTGTCATTTAGAATTGACTTTAATATATGGTTTACAAAGCCTTAAATAATTTCACTCCATCCTATATCTCAGAATGTCTTTCACCTTACACTCCAAATCGTAACCTTAGATCATCAAATTAGTGTCTGCTTATAATTCCAAGAACTAAACTTAAAGGAAGTGGTGAGGCAGCCTTCTGCTGTTATGCACCTAAAATCTGGAATAGCTTACCAATAGAAATTTGCCAGGCTAATACGGTGGAGCACTTTAAAAAACTGCTAAAAATACATTATTTTATCATGGCTTTCTCATAGCTTCTCTGACTGCATTTTTTCTTCTTTGATATCACAGAGGCATGGTGGTACAGTAGTTGGCACTATTGCCACACAGCTCAGGCCACCTTTTTGGCCACAATAATCAGTTCAGCATAGTTGGCAGACGTTTCCCCAAACCTCAGGGACACTTTAAAGATAATTGCTCCCTTATAATCCAGTCAAATCTAGTTCAGTTAGTCCTTCCCCTTTGGCTTCAATGCATTTCATAGAGTTTGTCTATTTTGAGAACACTTCTGTGATTTCTCAAGTGAACACCATGGAGTTTGCTCGTCACTAGTGATAATGTATAATCATATATGCAGGTGGTAATGCCCATTAATGACTGCTTCTACATGTCCTACTTGCTATACTTTGACATTAAAGAACCTGTGATCAACAAACAAGTTCCTTTGCTCTAACATGGCAAACTGCAGCACACCCCCTGTCATCAATGACTGACAAAATGAGGGGCTTTTGTGAACCTCCAAAGGTTCCTCTTGCTTCAAGTAAGACATTTCAGTGGTGTGTTTGAGATATAACTCATTGCTGATCACAGAAGATGAGCATTTAATTATCATTCATGGTGGCTCCGAAATCCTTACTAACCCGTATTTTCTCTGCTGTTCTTTTTCCGGTTTTCTGTGGTGGCGATCTGCTCCACCACCACCTAATCAAAGCACTGTGATGTCCCTACATTGATTGATTAAAGGCCAGAGGTCCACATGACCATCATTATCAAGTTCTTCATTGTGAACCCTGTATACCATGAGGACTGATTGAGGTAATTTATGTTAGGCAGAATGCCTATAGAATAAAATTACTGGGCGGTCTCGCAGCCTTAGAACCCATGCAGATTTTTTTTTCTCCAGCCATCTGGAGTTTTTTTTTTCGTTTTTTCTGTCCTTCCTGGCCATCGGACCTTACTTTTATTCTATGTTAATTAGTATTGCCTAATTTTATTTTTTATATATTGTCTTTTTTCTCTTTCTCCATCCTGTGAAGCACTTTGAGCTACATCCTTTATATGAAAATGTGCTATATAAATAAATGTTGTTGTTGACTTTCCTCCTAGTCCTTCCACTTTCTTCCATTTTCGAATTCCAGGGACTCTTTTTTTCTTGCAAAAACAACATGGATATCAATCTCAACTTTCTTCTTTCATTTTTTACTGTGATTTCAGTCTTTTGAAACCGGTGCCAGGAACAAAAAAGCACTGCCTACATCTTTGTATGAGGTCACTGACAATTTCTGTCATTTAAGGTAACTTATAAACATTCTGTTCTACATTAGGGTCTCAGTTTATACAATGTATGTGATATTTCATCTTACTGAGCACACCTCAATTTTTAATTACTTTGTATTCGGCAGATTAGTTACTGTGCTAAAAAATGTGAATTGGTGTTCCATTTGTCCTGTACAATCTGCAGTCATCCATTTACGTCTTGTGGAAGATCACACAGATCGACACAGACAGGCAGACACCAATGGTTCAAACACCACCACATGTTTATTTACAATATATACAAAATAATTAGTCCTGCACACAACCCAGTGCCCCTGCACCACACACCCCAAGTCCAGGCCTCTCCAAATCCTGTCCTCTCTTCGCCGCCTCCACTCCTCTCCTCCGAGCTTTATCCTCTTCCACCTGATGACTGGAGGGAGGCAATCCCTTTTATTCTCACCCGGACATGCTCCAGGTGCCTCCTGATGAGCTTCCTGTGGCACTTCCTGGTGTGGCGGAAGTGCCGCATGAGCACCCGGAAGCACTCCGGGTGTCCCTGGTAATACTTCCGCCAGCTCCTCCAGGTGTGGTGGAAGTGCTGACATCCAGGGCTTCAGAGCCTTCAGGGCAACCCCCAGGCGGTGGCCACGGATCCCTATAGGGTTGAGCTTCCATGCTCAATTCCTGTGACCCCCACACAAACCAGGGCGGCTGCCCTCTCGTGGTCCGGAAGAGGCATAGTCCCTCTCCCGGTCCTTCTCAGCGTCCCGGCTGGGCACAGCCCCCAGCCACCTGCCACAGTCTATAACCATCAAGCTCATTATTTGTAATCCGACATCTACATGATGCCAAACTGGTCTATATGCTTCTCATTGTTTTCTATTTCTTCTGATGTTAAATATTATCATAGTGCTTGTCCTTCTTGACTTCTTTAAATCTTTTGACACACTTCACCACATTGTGTTGAGGTGCTTGAAGAAATATGATTTACTGAGGAGGACATGGAACTTCTAGAGGTTTTAATCTTCCTAGGTGTTTTCTTGTAATTAGAAATCAGTCCCTAGCATCCTTGCCCTTGTTATGTCCCTCTGCTCTGTGTTTGACCCTCTTATCTCTAACATCTACTGATCTGTTCATTGGATGCAACTTGTTTTCCAAGTGTAAACTGATAATTACCATGACAACAATTCATCAAGGAATAACCTTGATATTGGATGAGGTAAGATCACTTTCTTTCAAATATTGTGCAAATGATTTACTCAGCCATTTATTTTCTGCACCAACCTTTTCCATTTTAGTGTCATGTGGAGGTGGAGACTATCCCATCAGTGTTAGGCAAAAGGAATAAGCCAGTTTCATATTGGGATACCTGTCCATCACTGGCTGCACAATTCCCATTCAGAGTATCAATGATACTCGCATGCACATCTTTAGAATATGGGAGGAAACCAGAGTATACTGCAGATGTGTTCCTGGTACTGTGAATCAGTACTAACGACCCCTGTGCTACCTTTTTATATATGGAACTGCTTCATATGACCTCAGCAAGACATAAAAAAGAAACTTGACTGTTCCCTGTTAATTATTCCCTTCTCTTTGGCTTCTTGTTTTAACCCTCCATATCTGTTAATGAATTAATGGTTTCATTAATAAGGTCATTATGGCTACCAGTATCAGATGCAAGGCAGGAACCAATCTTTGTTATGGGTCCCATTCTGTCACTGGACAAAATCACACATACCTGCACTCAGTCACATCAAGCCAATTTAGAGATGGCAGACAGTTTAAACTGCATGTCTTCTGGACATAACAGAAAGACGGGAGTCCTAGAAAGCAAATATATGCACACACATTACAAGAACCACAAAGTGAAACTGGTTTGGGATTTGATCCCAGTTTCCTGGAGCACTGAGACAGAAGTTCTAGCCATTATGTGTCCTCAGTTAATGCATTCAGTTTTTTTATTTGTCTTCTATATACTGTAGTAGTGAACACCATGACAATGTGCTTTGCATTGCATAATCAGGATAAAAATATATTATGTGTGCAAGCTAGTCAAATATACTGTAATACAAGATGCCAGTTGGGGCTTCATTTAACATGGCAAGCTTCATGTAGATAATGAGCAATGTATTTTACATAGCAGTTGGGAGATATTTGGCATGACAACAGAGAACTTTTTTTTTTGTTCTTTATTTCACCTTATACAATTTCTTGTATTAGGAATTTAGTAGTTTTCGCATACCCCTTGGGGTCAGAGCGCAGGGTCAGCCATTGTACAGCGCAATTACAGGTTAAGGGTCTTGCTCAAGGGCCCAGCAGAGTAGGATCTCTTTTGGCAGTGACAGGGATTCGAACCGGCAACCTTTGGGATACCAGTGCAGATCCTTAGCCTCAGAGCCACCACTTCACCCTTAACTTGTGCTTTGGTTCTGCATTGTCTTTCTTTCTGTTTATTCTATCATCACAGCTACAGTACCTTATCCTTTCAATTGATTTTTCTGCAGGGTTTTCTGCCTAATCTGGTGGTGACCACATAAGACAAAAGTTAATGCTCAGCTAATGCTAGCAATTGTGAAAGTGTTAATGTATTGACATTTCTGTCAAAACCAGAAAGATACTAATTACTATAACTACAAAAATATATATAAAAAAACAATGGTAATGAAATGCATCTATCAATGACTCATTTACACTTATGTAACAAGACTGTAACAAAGGCTTCTTTTGACGTTCATGACACTTACAGAGCATCAGCAAAGAGGTTATTCATCTGCATCCAGCATGACATTTGATATTCTGCTAAAACTACTTTTGAATATAAAGGATTCACGAGCCGTATATTGAGCTATGCAGTATCAAGACATGTTTCACTTAAGACACTTTTGACCAATCCAAAGCAAAGATAAATTAGCAGGTCACAATAAACAGATGAATATTCACTTTACTTATTCCTTGTAAATGTCATTAAAACAAAAAAAACACTTTGTTAAGGTCTTTTAAACATAAGAGTAAATGCGTAATAGATGCATTTTTGCAGTACCTAAACTAAATTGCTAATAAAACAGTCTATTTCAATGCAAGGGAAGGTAATGAACTAAAAGTCCTGCAGTGTCACTGGGCCTTCTTAAACAGTTTTTATTGTCATGTAGGATTTCTCTGGTGTTCATTTTCACACCTCTTAATACTACAAAAATACCTTCCTTGACAGTAAAACTAAACTCAGCTTACCTCCTAACAATCAACTTAGTGGAGTTCTGGTAGTGAACAGCCTTTAAACTTCATGTGATGGTCATTTTTAAGCAAAAATCTATTCTAACCCAAAGGGCATGCTACACAACTTTTGCTTGCTTGCTTGGCCCAGTCTTTGTAGACTATGAAAGAACTTTTGTCCTGCCGCTACTTGAAGAAAATATACTGGTCTTTAGGCCTGTCTTAATGAACTTATGGTCCTGGTTAAAGGGTTAGGCACCCTTAAGGCCAGGTTATACTTCACGCGACGTGATGCATGGTTCAGCGGAAGCTACTGCTATACAAGCATTGTACTGTTTATACTTGTGCGCATACTTTATGCAATCTGGGCGATTCCACCTGGTGGCAGTGCGAGATATCATCACGGTGAGAAAACGTTCGGCTTTACTGTGTTGTGAATTGCCTGAAACATCCATTACATTTGAGGACACATTGCCACAATATCTCTGAAAAGGATGTTTAATGATTACATCCATCAATCCAGGGATGTGCCCATTCTAACAAGCCTCAGGTGCGAAGCAGAAACGCTCCTTGGATGGGGCATCTGCTCATATACTAGTGTTATTTTAGCCTCACAAAATCCCCAAATCTTCATGTCTTTGGATGGAAACTGGAGAACACTGGGGAAACCCATCAGGAAAACATGCAAATTCCAGGTAGGTAACACAAGGGATGTGAGTGCCTGTGAGGCAGCAGCACCACCGCTCCACTCCTACACATGTGATTATTAACAGTATTCATTATTTAAATGAAGTTAACAACTTATCTGTAAAATGTAACATACATGCTTTAATGCATTTCATCATGAAAGTGATATCAGGTATAAATCTAAGGATTCTAAATGTGCAGAGAGCTGGAATATCATAAATGTTATGTGTTATGTTTGGTGATTGCTGCTGTCAGTTTAGGAGGAAGCCCCAGAAGCATGTAGCAATTAACAATGGGGTCGGTTCTAAGATGACGTTTACGACGGTGTACTTTAATGATAAAGTAAACTACGAAATTAAAGTGGACATTTCGAGATTAAAGACGAAATTTCCACTTTAATCACAAAATAGACCTTTTCACCATGTCTTAAGTTTTATCTCTGTGACTCAAAAAAAAACATTGCAGTACACTCTGATGCTGTTGTGAAGGTGCAAAAAAAAAAGATAGCATGTTAAACTTTTAAAATGCATTACGTTTGGGAATATGCAACGCTTGAATATAAAATCACCACAAATGCATTTGTATGTCGGCATTTTGCTTCACCACATCGAACCATTCATTAAGCATCGAACTAGGCATATCAATCCTGTAGGATCCGCATAGCAGCTTTCTGTCACATGTAGATAATAAATAGAGACTCTGACGTCACTTTCCAACTTTTTACACTGCGCCCCCCGAATTTTTGCTGGTACTCCAACTCGCGCACGCGTCGCGTTAATTTCTGAGGCTTTGCTCAGAGGACATGTCAAATGAATTCTGGGAATGCGTGGCAGCCATGATGTTTGCAAGCACATGTTCTGAGCTTGAAATATAAATGGGCCCTTAGTGTGAATTAGATTTAATGCACTTCAGAGTCTTTAAGGAAATAGTTTTGGGATTCCTTTGTGAAAAACAAACTTCATTCCAAGCAATCTCTTTTATTTGCAGCATTCTTCTCTTCTGGTTATTGAATTCCTGGCTTTGTTTTTGAGTTTGTTTTAGCTTAACAAATATGGTTTTGATAAATGGCTTTTTTGACTTCTTCTTGGTTTTCTGACCTTCTTCCTCTATCCTGACAATGTCTTAGCCTCCTCCCTTTTTGTTTATTTTTTTAATCTCTTTGTCTTTTGAAGTTTTGGTAGTTAACAGTACTTGCTTTTATTCCAGATATTTTGACGAAATTCTCACATAATGTTGTTATTTCTAGATATTTTCTCTGTTTTCCGAAAACTCATACCAGGTAGGTAAAACCTTGCAATACCTTTTTAAATACTAAGTCACAGCTATGTTTCTCGACTGCCTTCTACAGGAATTATAGTATTTTGCACCATCAAATCTCATGGCAGATAGATTTGTGTTCTTTTTTTTTTTACTATCACCCTTTTTTCCCAAAAGTAGTTGTCATGTAAAGGACACTCATGACCTGAAATTAAGTTAAGCAAATTAGTTTGACCTGCTAAACCTAAAAACCATAGACACAGAATGCACCGCTCCCTTCTGTAACCATGAGGTCTAATCCTAACGCAATACGAATCTCATCACATTACATAAGATCTGTGATGTGAGAAGCTGAATTTCTGCTCACATATTGCAAAATGATAATCAGTGTTGATCAGCAAATTTCACCAAAACATTATTTGCAGTGAATTTGCTGTGTTTGCATTTGCGCTTGTTTGGCAAATTATTTACTGACGATAATATGCAGTAAATACACTTGACTTGAGCATTCATAGTTTTCATACTCTTACTCTGTACATTTAGCATTCGTTTGCTCAGAGGTTGATGTGCTTCCTGCTTCCTAAGCAGCTTTTCTTTTCTTCACACAAGCAGCCCTCTTCTTCTCTACTTCCGTTGGCATCTTTTCACGTTAAAACTGATTAAGTCAGTGTTTGTGTTGCAATTACTTAGTAAGTTTTTCTTCATTTTTCACTTAAGCTGGCACTTAAATTTTCAATCTGCCTCAAGAATGATTTAAGATATGAAGAGGTAGGGGAAGTGATGGTGAAGGTGGTAGGGATGAGAAGAACGCCCATATGCAAGAGCCGCACAGCCGCCCTGCTGCCTGCTGGCGAGAGTTGATTCTACAATTAAATAAAATAAAAATAAAAAGAGGAATAACCTTGGAGGTCAATCATCACCCCAAAAGCGGATAGTAGATGTCACCTAGTATATGTGTACCAATTTTCAGGTTAATAGGTCAAATGGTTTGCGAGCTACAGGTGATTTAAAAACTTGGACAGACAAATGGACAGCAATGGTAGTGTATTATATTAAAAGATAATTTGGCTGGTTTAGGAGAACTTTTTTCCCCAGCAACCCATAATGCTTTGCAAGGCCAGGTATATAATGCTGATCATTTGCATTACAGACTCTGTGAGTCTTAGTCGGTGGTAGAACAGGTAAGTAAATAAGGCAGGTTCTCAAAATTGTATTTTTATGAAAGATATATAGCATAAATAACAAGTTATCTCTGCTTGTCACCAAATGTGTTGGTTGATCTTTAAGTTCAACATCAGTATAAGAGAGGATGACACGTGCCCTATACATGCATAATTAGCCACATGGAGATAAAAAAAAAAACCTTGATGGAATCTGACCCCTCTGCCCGACCCCCACCACAGGAGACTCTAGGAAATAATAATAACGAAAGATTTATTACTATTTGCAAGACGTTTCTATCTTTTTTGTTAGAGGAAACAGTGCAAAGCATCATTGTAGCCGCCGGTACATAAGGCGAAGTTAGGCACGGGTAAAACGCGTGTCAAAGAAATCACACAGTCCAAAAGTTCGTTTTAAAATATTTAGTGAAAGTTAAAAGCAAATAATCCACACAAGAATAAAGGAAAAATAGTTACACACATAGAATAAAAGGCAAAAAAAAGGGAAAAATGTATCTTCTATAATCTTAGCTTTTCTTGAGAAACTTTAGTTATTTCTGTACTTAAAAATTCTTTACTTCTTTCTATAGTTAAAGGTTCTTAATTTCTTCTTCTGTACACCTTAAGCTTACGGTATAGTACTTAAATAAGCAAGTTTTCTTTATGTGTTACTTCACACATTCTAAGAGCCCATAGGCCATCAAGCACGGTGACATGCGCAAGCATGATCACGAGCTCGAACACGGTTAAAAATCGTATGCCTCTATACCTTATACAAGGCAAGGCTAGACACTAACTGAACTTTAATGTTTACTAAAAGCTGTTAGAAATGGCAAGAATATACCAATACAGTTTTACTTATAGGGGTTATAGGAACCTTCCATATATGTGCATTGTAATCTAGTAGAATATTCATGAATGTTATAGAACTAGAAAAATGGCTCTTACAATCATCACAGACAGTTTGAAGAGCCTTCAGCGTGACTTCAAAAAATAGAAAGATCCAGCAGCTTCAATCATAACTCGCCACTTTGAATTTTATGCCTTTAAAAGACCTGCATATTTTTTCTGACTTTTGACTTTGATTTCGGCATTTGTTTTGACAAAAATACATGATTGCACGTCTCTGACTGCATTTTTTCTTCTTTGATATCATAGTGGTACAGTGGTTGGCACTACTGCCGCACAGCTCAGGTGACCTTTTTGGCCACAATAATCAGTTCAGCATAGTTGGCAGATGTTTCCCCAACCCTCAGGGACACTTTAAAGATAATTGCTCCTTTATAATCCAGTCAAATCTAGTTCAGTTAGTCCTTCCCCTTTGGCTTCAATGCATTTCACCGAGTTTGTCTATTTTGCGAACACTTCTGTGATTTCTCCAAACTCGAGGTGAAGTGAACGCTGTGGAGTTTGCTTGTCACTAGTGTTAATGTATAATCATATACGCAGGTGGTAATACCCATTAATGACTGCTTCTACATGTCCTACTTGCTATACTTTGAAATCAATGAACCTGTGATCAACAAAAAAGTTCCTTAGTTCTAACATGGCAAACTGCAGCACACCCCCTGTCAACAATGACTAACAAAATGAGGGGCTTTTGTGAACCTCCAAAGGTTCCTCCTGCTTCAAGTAAGACATTTCAGTGGTGTGTTTGAGATATAACTCATTGCTGATCACAGAAGACATGGAGTGATTTTAATTGTATAAAGTGATGAAATCATTAATACATTTTTGTTCATAATATAGAGGTAAGAATGAACTTATTTACTTATCTAATAGGAGGAGGAAAGCACTATAATGCAGTAAATCTTCTTGAATACACGAAACATCTTATTGTATTTCTTCTTCCTGTTTGATATCAAGAACGCTCATATTACGAGTTACCACAGTCAATCGTTATGCATTTAATTTTTGACTATTAAAATCACTTATGATATTCATAACTTGTAGTGGACATGATACCTATGGAAATAAGAATAAGGTACTTTTTTCCCCTCTTCTGGTTTACGTGATTTTTCAACAAAGATCACCATGTACTAATACAGCCAGTCCCTTGGCTATATGATAATCAGGACCAGTTTGCGGTGCCATGCACAGAGCCCCTATCTTTTGTCCCCAACTCACTTTGTGCACTTGCCAATTGAAGGAATCAGTACTTAGGGAACAGCTGTCCTTTTGTAAACAGGAAAAGCTTCCGTTCTGTTAATGTGCAGCCTGCCTGTGATGCCAATTATCTGATTACAAAAACTCTTGCCAATTATTCAGGATCTTGCCACAATTCCTGCAGTCTGGAGCTGTATGCTTTATGCCATAGAAAATATATATTAAAGATGATATAGGTAAATCCTAAAGGATTTACACATATTTTTGTCCATGAATTTTTATCATGTACACATTGGGTCCTTTTATAAGGTATAATATTTGAAGTTTGAGTTTGAAATGCAAAGCACTTTCTTCTAAAGCTTATTTTATTTTTTATATTTTTCTTTCTGTTGCTTGAATATATTCATTATCTGAATTAAGAGCATAACTTAAAGGGTTATTCTAATGCACTAAATTTTGCCTAAGAGATAAATAGATGCAATACCATTATATTCATAAAATATTTTATATACAACAAAACACCAGCACTGAGTCAGAAAGTTATATATTGTAATGGGCTGGTCTTCTGTGAAGATTGGAGGGCATGGGTTGCTTCAGAGTGTCAGTGTGAGCTTTCAGCAGAAAATGCAGTGAATCGTGGATCCACACTCAAAGACAGTGTCACAGGCTGAAGGACGCTTTTACAACATTTTAGATAAATCTTCCTACGTGTATTAATAGAAAATGGAAGCTAAGGATGGCTTGATTTCTTTAACAGTCATGTACTGCAGCAGGACAAGCTGGATGCCACTTTCTCATTTTTTACACTTCTGTTTTAATGTACAGTATGTTGTCAGCAGGCTTGGACTTATTCAATTACAATTTTTGGTTCAAAGATTGTAAGGATTTTTAGCATATATTGTGGAGTCTACAAAAGGCTGCCAGCATATTGGGGGTAGGGGGCTAGCAGGTAGAATATACTGAATGGGAAGTTTACCAAAATGTAGCCTCTTGCACACTTGGGAACCCCAATCTGGTTTTAGCAGCTGCTGACTTAGTCTGGGTATGGAAACTACTGAGTACATTTTCTTTTGTTTTATTAGTTATGTTATCTGTGCATGCTGGAAAGAAGACACTTCATATTCATTGGAGCAATATATTTTGATTGTGGAATTGTATGTTTATATAGGCTTTTTCAAGTTCACAAGTGAGGAGTTTGTGGAATAATATCCAATTGTGTTCTGCTCATAAGGCAGCAAGTCCAAAGTAAATGTTTGTAAAAAAAAATACAGGTAAAAGTCAAAAACTGTAACTCAATTAGAACAATTATAAAAACCAAAATACTAAGAAAACTCAAACTCAAAGATTCATTGCAAAAGTAGTAAATCATGAAGAACTCTCTTTTATAATATATATCCATAATATCAATGTGATGGTGGGGGTCATCTACCACACTACTAGGTCCTTCCAGGGAGTCTCTGGAACCCACTACCACCAATAACATACCTGAGGGATGAGCCAGTGGACGAGGACACTCGCACAAAACAAGGGGTAAGTGCATTCATCAAAATCTCTAAATGGAATTTTTGGAAGATTCCAATACTTTCCCTATACTTTGCATACGAGAAAGTCGGGGAGGTCTAAAACGTTGAGATTCATCAAAATCTCGACATTGAATCTTTGGACGATTACAATATTTTCCCTACACTTCATATACGAGAAAGTAAAAAAACCGTGATAGTAGAGGTTAAAAACAATTCCATAAATAATCTGTTAAAATGAAGTTAAAACACCAGCAGATATCCATCCTTTAAAAATACAATCCCCAGTGCATCATCTAAAAATGGCTGTCTCCTCAGCTTATCCCCTGCAGTTCATGGCACCTGTAGGATGTCTCAGTGAGCGTTCCGTTACCCCTGCAGCTCCTGTCGCCTTTCTTCCAGTCTTATGCAGAATCACTCCAAACCAAGCAACACACAAGTCCCTCTAGTTTCCAGGTTTCTCTGCTGGAGTGGCCATCAGCCCCTGAGCGTCGGCCGCACACTCCCTCGAGGGACTTCTTCCTGGTTACCTGCCTTCTCTTGCGCTATCTTTTCCATCCACTCAATCACAAGCACCGGTTCTTTTTGCCTCCTGCCATTTTCCTCTCTCCCATCTTTCTTTCTTTCTTTCTTTCTTTCTTTCTTTCTTTCTTTCTTTCTTTCT
>JANRMT010062842.1:4298428-4319589 GCA_026402145.1 Polypterus bichir lapradei | reverse complement strand
TCTTTCTTTCTTTCTTTCTTTCTTTCTTTCTTTCTTTCTTTCTTTCTACTTTCCAATACTTTCCTGTTTATTTTCTGATCAGTCTTTTCTGACCCCTTCTTACTGTGCCGGCTCCCTTTTCATCTTACTCCATTGGTGCAGCGTCCCAATTGTGCACCACAGGAAGCTGATGAACCAATTGAGACAGACTGCAACCTCATGTGCAGGTGCATCTCAACCCAATTACTCCATCAGCACCCCCACAGCTGCATAAGCCTATATACCTATGGAGATCGGGCCAGCCATTCAATTACTTATGTATTAAAACGGGCTCCTGACTATTAAACCGTGGAGCTGCCATTATCCTACAATTAAGTACTGCATGAAGTTTATGGAGCATGACTGCCAGAACCCTAACAAGAAACAGTGACAAGATAGTAACATCCGTACAAATTGGTAGCAACTGTGAAAAGCAAAACAGCATCATGAAAAAAGAACAAAACATAACATTAACAACTATTTACCTTGTTCTAGAATGATTACATACATAAAACATTACTAATTTTATATTCTCTATATTAAAACTCTCAAAAAATTAAATCAGCAATTTGGAAAAATGCATCTTTATCACAAAAAATTCTTAGCCTTTGGCCTGACCAAACCCATTGTAAGTGCTTTTGTGAAATGCACCTTTTGTTAAAGTAGACCTTTTATTTATAAAGATTCTAATGGGCCCATTAGTTTCTAGTTGTGATTTGGACAGTAAGTCCCCCTTAGATGGCAATTTTTGAGAGTATTTTGAGACTTCTGTGCTTTTGGGAATCCCGAGTCATGACAATTAATAACGATTATGTAAAAAAATGGTAACTTAAAATATGAAAATGTAAGTGAAGCTATGGTCAGAAAGCAAGGGTAGAAATGAAAATAATACTGCAGTTTAAACTGATCCAAGGGCAAACAAGTCTTCAAGACCCCTGCCCCCGGAGGAAGCAAAGTAAAACTTTTACTTGGCATAGGCCAGCTGGTATCAACTTGGAACCAAACCTAACAGGAAGAGCTTGATCAGTGTAATCGTAATGCAATAGCACAAGCAAAATTGAAGAAAATTTACTGTTACACCAGTATAATAATAATAATAATAATAATAATAAGTAAAGTTCTGTTGTGACCATAGTTGGACGACAAGTTTAGTACATCCTGGCAGGATTGCCAATCTTATATACAGTATATAAATGTCTACGCGTGGAAGTGTGTGTGTCTATATGGCCCGGAAGTGAGAGGTGGAGTCGGGGTAAGGGCTCCACTACCGAGGAAACAGAAAACTCGCTTAGCCGCTAATAACAAGCTAACACAAGTGAGGCCAGCACGTCAGCAAAATGAAACCTCAGAAGAAAGACAAAGTCGCTTAGCCGCTAATATTGGCAAGCAATGTAAGCACAGTGGCAAAATGAATCTTCCTAGGACAGGGATGCCCGGAGTAGTTTCATTCAATTACCTGACATATCTACATTTCAGTTTTTTTTCTGACAATTTCAGTAGTTTCTAGGACCCCAGGCTTTTTATAGCAAGGACTTACACAGCTAGTTTTATATAATAATGAAAGGAGCCCAAAATAGCTCTTATTTGCAGCAGGTAGGTCTATAGCTTTATGCTATGAGATCTCTACAGAGTTACCTAACCATTTTAATAGATGTTAGGCTTTAGGACTGCAGCAAAAACTGGGGCCACCTGCAATAACTAAGGAGAAACAACTCCAAGAGATCTGTGGGATAGTCCTGTACCCAGAAATAGTTCAAGGCTTGGATCCATAAGTGACCCCGAAAGGATCCAGTCATTAGTTTGGTGAGCTTGGAATCAAAACCATAGAGTTGGCAAGGGCTCACCTGTTGAGGTATAAGAAGGCTGAGTTAGGACAGACTACTTCTCTTGGAGAAGCTGGTGAGTACAATTGGACCGGCCACACCATCAATAGTCAGGCAGCCCTGAGAGACTTAGGATCTCTTTGTTAATTTGTTCATATTTATTGTTATATATAAACAGTTAAGCAACAATTGTATGCATTTAGTTTGGGCCTAATAAATTGGTGATTTTTCATTACATGTCGGGGGTGTTCCAGTAGGTTCAGTAACTGATCAAGAGTGCGCCCTTTTCATCACAATCAATAAAAATCAACATAATTATTAGTGACAAAATGAATATTCTGCTCTCTTAAAAATGGGGAGGTGGTTTTTGTTTGTTTTCAAATAAAAATACACTTGTTTTGAGCATTTATAAAAATGCAGGAACCAAAATATCAAATCCTGCAGTAATTTTGTCTATTTCATTTTTACCAACTGCAAACTAATGGGAACTAAGCATACAGCTATCCAAAGCAAATGAGAGTAAGTCAAGGAGACAACTCTGTCATTGAGAATGAATATTTTCAATCTGAAGTGGATTCGGAAAAATCTGCTCTGAAGGATCTCTTCACTTTCTGCAGTTTTCTAAATAGCCCTATCCAGCTGAAGTGCCTGATAAGTAGAAGCGCAAAATACCAGAGCAGCAGTCTTATTCTGAACTATCACAAGACACCTCTTCTGAATACGTAGTGGCTGTTTAAGGCAATGAGAGATCCAATAAAGAGTTAATGGTGTAATTCTAGAATTAATAAAAGCAGTTTTTGGAATAAAACATAAATCATTCTCAGAAAAAGGCAGTGGTCCAGCTAATAACATGCACCTTTAAGGTAAAAAAAATATAATTTATAAACAGACCTATCAAAGGGTCAAGTAATGTATTTTCAAAACTAAATGAAAACTATTTTGATCCTAAAAACAATTATATATAATGTTCAATCTGTTTTTAAAATTCTTGAATAAGTTAAACAAAACATATATACATGTACATTGGATGTTAATTATGGAAAATAACTATTTTACAAAAAAAAAATCAGAATTGTGCATTTAGCAGGTTAGAAAATAAATGTATGGATGGAGGGAGACATTAAGAAAAATTCATATGTACATTAACCACACTACATTTGTGCAAACTCAACCCTCCAGATAGATGGTCATTGTTTTTAACTTATGAAATTCACATGCATGACCTGATAAAGCTCGAAAAATAAAATATTCTGTTGTTTTGTTTTGTTTTGCTTTGTTTCTTTAATGAAGACAAATATAACAAAGAAAATGTTGTTAGTGGCTTAAAATATTTTATTGTTTTCTTTCACTCTAATACAACAGTAATTTTAATTTTTGCAGAAGAGAACAGAGGTTATTGATTTAAAAAGCATGAAGGGAGGTTATATTAAAATGGAAATGACAATGGTAGACTACATGTTCTTTCTAATGAATAAATACATGATATATTTAGTGCAAAGAAATAACATTATCAAACAACTGAACCACAGAATGAAATTAACCATGAAATTCTCAATGAATAAACTTTCATTGCCTGACAAAATGTTTGCAATGTTAATGTTTCATCCTGAGCAATATCAAAAATCTCTTTATAGAACAATCATAATAAGTACTGTATTTTAAAACACAGAGAATTAAAGACATGCATCAAAAATGTATGAAAACCACAAAAATCAGAAATTGAATTATTATACTTATAGGCCATGATTTATTGTGTTATCGAACACATCTTACACGAAAGGTGCAAACTAACCTCTTAGGTTTTTTTCTTAATGGGTAGTAGGAAGAAATATCAAAACCAGCTATACAACTTTTACTTGTAACCTCTTACCCGTCTCACTGTGCATGTTGGATCCTGATTATTCAACCCAACGGACCCACATGGCAGGCTACTTTAATCTTTAATCTCAGTCCTTCACTTCTACTTAGTTTACCACCAATAGAGGACTTCACAAGTTTGTCTTCTTGTGCCCTTAAGTTGCTGCAGCTAGGCAAGGAATGAACAATCTCAGCTTTGTCAATAGCAATTAGACAAAGATACACTGGCTTTAAGATTTTGCTTTAAAAAGTATATTTTTCTGCATCAAATTTGTAGTAGCAAATATAAGCAATACAACGAATAATACAACCTGGATGTGTTCATGCAGTCTTCATTTCGTCCAATTAGCAACAGCAAGGACGCCAATCACACTTTCCTTATTTAAAAATTACACATCCTCAGTCAAACAATGAAGAGAGAGAACTCTTTGCAATATGTCTATAGCAGCAGAGATAAAATACATAAAGCTCTATGACAATGTCTGTAGTAGCAACTGACCTGAGCTGTTTACGAAAGTGTCTGAAAAGCAACATTGAAACTAAAACTGTCCACTTTCAAACATTTGGGAAAGAGAGTGAATTCTTTTTGAAAAATGTCAAATTAAAGGCAGCCACTATCTTCCTCTCTTGTCACACATACAAAATACCTGGCTTAATTCTTTCCATTTCCATTATCAAAGTTTACCGTGACACTTTTCAGTGTCTGAAAACACAGAAAATGTTACTAAATCATCGTCACAACATCAAGATTATTTTCCCACAGGAATCAAAAGTGTTAGCATTAGCAAAGTACTATGAATCCTGCTTTGCCTTTTGTATCCAACAAGGGGCTACTGTGGTGAAGTGTGTCAGTGGTTCATGGTGAGATTAGCATTTGGATTTGGATTTACTTTATTGTCATTCAAACCATATAACAAGGAGTGCATAGCTGATTGAAATTGCATTTCTCCATTTCTCTCAATGTAGAAACACAAACATACAGACAAGTGCATGTTATGTAACAACAGATTGACATAAGAGACAGCATAAACAGACAGAATATATGTATAATCCAACAGACTAACTGGTGAATAGTTGTGTTCAAGTGATGAAAAATATTAACATAATGCACAGACATAACAGCATTTTAGGAGGTATGAGATTCCCAATATGCAGTATGTGTTCAAACAGTCTGTGTGTCTTCAGGAATTTAAGAGTCTCAACAGGAGAACATGTTGTTTCCTGCTGGTGGGAATTGAGAAACTCCTACTGGTAGTCTTGCACCACATACTGTGGTAGCATTTGCCAGAGGGCAAAAGTTTGAAGAGTCCATGAGCTGGGTGGGTAGGGTCTCTTGACTATCTTAGTAGCTCTCCTAAGTCAGCATGACAAGTACAGATCATGTATAGATGGGAGGGTGGTTCCAATGATTTATTCTACCATCTTCAACACTCTCTAGAAGGACTTCTGATCAGAAACAGTGCAGCTGCCATACCAGACTGTGAGGCTGCTGGTCAAGATGCTCTCTATAATGCTTCTGTAGCATGTTGTGAGGACAGGAGGTGGGGGGGGTTACTATCGTCATCCATTGCAGAAAGTGAAGGTGCTGCAGTGACAATGGAGGTAGTGTTTGTATTCCATGTCAGGTCAACCATGATGTTCACCCTCAGGAGCTTGCTGCTTCTTTCTGACTCCAAAGGGATCCCATGGATTTTAAGCGGAGTATGCGCCATGTGTTTCCCCATGAAGTCAACAATGATCTCCTTCATCTTGTTGACATTCAGTGATAGGTTGTTATTGTCACACCAGACAACAAGTTGGTTTAGTTCCTCTCTGTGGGCTGAGTCATTATCGTTGCTGATGAGCATTGTGTCTTCTGTGATTTTGATGATATAATTTGTGTCATCCCTGGCATGACAGTCATGAGTCATCAAAGTGAACAACAGAGGGCTCAGAACAAAGCCCTGGGGGACCCTGGTGTTCATGGTGATGGTCTCAGAGATGTTTTTTCTAACATGTACTGTCTGGGGTCTGTCTGTGAAAAAGTCCAATATCCATTTGTATAACAGAGTGTTGATGCCTAGTGGGTTAACTTTATTAAAAGCGGATCTAAAGCCTTAAAGAGCAGTCGCATCTCTCTGGTGTGCCAGGGTTTCTGGTTGCCATGTGTGGTGATATTCTTGATGACGATCACATCTTTCACACACTTGGATATGAATCCCATCACAGATTTAGAATACTCCCCCAGATTGATGTGTTGGTTGACAGTGGCAGCCCCTCTGAATACATTCCAGTCTCTGCATTGAAAACAGTCCTGGAGTGCTGAAACTGATCCCTCTGGCCAAATCCTTATCTGATTCACATTTGGCTCTGTTCTAGTTTGTAGTGGCCTGTATGCAGAGAGATGGATTTCCATGGTGGAGGAGAAGGGTTGCCCTAAATGCCTGTTTGATGTTTGTGTAAACCTGGTCTAATATGTTTTCTCACCTAGTTGCAAAGTCCACACATTGGTAATAATGTTGCCAAACTGCTCTGAAGCTGGCTTGGTTAAAGTCTCCAGCTATAAAATGAAGACAGCCCAGATTAGTATTTTATATCACACTGATAGACTGATACAGTGTGGATAGTGCATCCTTTGTGTTCGCACTGTGGGGGGAATGTATACAGCTGTGATTCTAATAATTGAATTCCCTTGGTAAGTAGAATGGCTGGCATTTCAGTGTCAAGAACTCTGTGTTTTCCAAACGGTGACTTGAGAGAATTTCAGTATTGGTGCACCAACTGTTGTTAGCGTAAATACATTGTTGTGAATTAATCTTTACCAAAAAAGAGTTGGGGAATGACCCCGTGTATTGTCCAGCAGACAAGGCAAAAGAAAATATATGAAAACGATCAAAATACTTCAAAAAAGTAATTGACAAAAGGCAACAGAAAAATGGTGTTTTTATACAGAACAAAATGGCTGGAGGAAATGATGTGGCAGGAGATGACGTCATAACAGAAAGAAGGAAGTGATGTCATCATCTGGAGACCGGAAGTGACGTTGTTATTGCGGTGATGGAGGTGATGTCATCAGATGGTGACTGGAAGTGACATCATCTCCTGGAGTCGGAAGTGATGTCATCATGGGAGACCGGAAGTGACATTTTGTGGAAGTGACATTGGGTGGCCATCTTGGGAATCCGAAAATTGAGGTGGTGAGTAAAATGGATTATTTGTCTTCTTTTGGTCTGATGAAAAAGAGAGAGAGGTGTTAGTACCATAAATCAACCCTTCATCTTGCAATGTTTTACTAATCTCAGGATTTGTTGACTGCATCCTAAATGCATGCGTGTGACAACATACAACACTTCCCTAACACTTACTGCTAAGATTGTGGCTCCAATCCGTGCAGAATGTTGTTAGTCCATCCACATGAATAGCACTGTTGGGGATAGTAGAATTTAGCCATGTCTCTGTGAAGATCAGGGAACAACAGTTTCCAACCTTGCATTCAGTAGTTAATTCCAATCTCAAATCATCCATTTTATTTTCCAGCGAGTGGACATTACACAACAGAATCGATGGAAGAGCAGGTTTATAGGTGTTGGCCTTTACTCTAGTGCTGATATATGCTCAAGTCTTTCACACCGATTGCGTCGCTTATTGCTGCATTCAGTGATGGAGTCTGCTGCTGCACAGACATTTGAATCTTGCCAGTGTAAAATTCCCAGTTTACAGAGTGTTTTGAGTTCTAAGGCTAGTAAACCACTGGGTAAGTTGTTTGATAACTTTGATGCATGAATTCTGAGTAAAGTACACCAGTCCTAAACCAATCTCGTATTTAACTACGTAGAAGTAGACAGTATATTTAATGTAAATCGCACATTAATGTAGGGAACTGGAGTAGCCGCTTCCATACCGGGAGCCGCCATGTCTTATTAAAAGAGGACCAGAGGACAATTACTGGTGCTGGGTATTTTTTTAAGAATAGTGCAGCTTGGGTGTAGGTCTGTGTGGGAGAGAGTGCTTAATGGGGCAATTGGCTCATATGTAGGACAGCAATCAGCACAGCCATCCCTCATAGGTGCTCTGTGGATTATTTAGTGCACCTACACTTACTGGAGTTTAGAGATTTGAGCTAGGACAGTTGAAATGGAGCTCAACGTTGGAAGGAAGGAAGGATAACTAAGAGATATAGTAGGAGAGTGTGAAGATTTGGGCGATTGGACCACTGCGGATGAGAGAAGGTGAGGCAGTGTGATTTTGGGCTATACAAAAATAAATTGTATTGTATACTTTTAAAATAGTATGAAACATTTTGATGTGGCTGGGTGGAGACAATGATTTCTGAAAAGACACTCCATGACTCTCTGGTAATTATTATGATGGCCCTTCCCTGTTCAGATTTGCTTATTACAATGTCTTTCCCTGATCGGTCATTCTTCATGAAAGAAAACCGTGTTTCAACATAGTGTACACAGAGGATTTACTTTCCATGGTGCTTGTTGTGTTGCTTCCTTGTGTGCATCTAAATTGCGTTTTGCATGATTTTTAGAAATCATGGTCAAGTGACTGGTCAAACTGCATGAAAGAGTAACCAGTTGTATATGTGCTCAGACTGCATAAAGATGTTTTCTCTGATTAACATGCCATGATGTGGGTACTCAGGCTATACATGTACAATGCACACTAACTCTGGTCGCTGCACAATGGATTTCGGGAAATTTAATGGTGATATCAGAAAATCAACTCATGAGACTGCTCACACTATAAGACAGCCAAATGAAATTACTGACACAACAGAAATCAGTTAGGCATCGCAAAGACTCTCATAGTGCACATGAAACGAAGGCAGATGAAGCTGAAATTTGGGCCAACTGAGAAAATGAGCCCGAGACTGCAAATCAGGCTTAAAGTCATCTCAAAACCACGGAATGTATAACCCTGTTAAAGATGTCTGTTCACCCCTCATGCCCAGTGTAATTGCACAATTATGTCATATTTGTCTTCGGTCATTTTAGAATGGATGAAAATACATTTGTAAATGATGTGAAAATGCTACTGAGGACAGGAATCATTTGTAAATGAAAACTTAGTAGTGTGGTTGTTGCCTGAAAGGTGAAGTGGTTTTAATGTTTGACTAATTTCAGTTTGAGATCTCAAGTGGAAGTGCTTGTAAATGCTCACTTTTGAAAGCATATTGAAGGCAAATTGAGAAGTAAGAATAACTTGTGAAAACATTTGTGTAATTAATTTAAGGGGAATTTGGTTTTAATTATCATTAAATAAAAAATGGATTGCCGTAAATAATAATTGCATAATAATATAATAATAATAATATGCATGTAAATACATACAATACATATGCAAAAATTAAATTATTGTATATTAAGGTGTTATCCACTAACTTTGCTGCTCCCTATTGCTTTTGAAATGTTCAGAAATACATTTTTATTCTCATGCTGCTTCAAAAACTCTGTGAGAATGAAAATATTTTTTTTTTTCTTCTTAGACTAACATGGCAGAGTATGTCATCAAAGACAATGCCTGATAGAAAATATATTTGCAAGATTTACATTAGATTTATAAAATGCCTTTCCTATGTACATACATATGAAAGGCAGAGGAATGACAAGTAAAAGAAAAAAGAGTGGGAGCTTCTAAAAACATTCAAAGTCACTTTAAAATTGTGAGATGAGGATAAAGATAGTAGGCAAGTGTGGAAAGGAATTGACATTTAACATACATACGCACAAACGCACGCAGAAACGTTGGTTTTAACTTGTGGCCAAGCTGCCCGTAGACACAGCGCCCAGCACTTTGGCTATGGAAATTTATTATATCAAGCTTTAATAGTCGCTAGTTAGGCTCTAACCTAGAAAAAACAATAATTTAGATTCTGTAATTGTAGTAAAGACTCTCAGTATGTTACTGTTGGAAGACTCTGAAAATAAAACAATTGATATACTTTGTTAATCCCAAAGGGGAAATTGTCTTTTCACATGATCCCTGGGGGTCAGAGCGCAAGGTCAGCCATTGTACAGCACCCCAAGAGCAACTTTCGGTGTAAGAATCTTGCTCAAGGACCCAACACAAGAAGATCCCTTCTGGCAGTAATGGGATTTGGACTGGCATCCCTCCAGATACCAGCCACAGAGCCACCACTCTGGTATTTGGTATTACATAATAAAAATGTATCAGTACTAATGTAATTAATGAAGAAACAATCAATAAAAACAGTAAAGTAGAGTTGTAGACATGAATAAAAATTGAAATAATTACACTAAGCAGAATGATGTGAACTAGGTTGTCTATATGCTAAGTATGTTGTTCTGTTCTTCATTTTTACCCAAACAGGTCAACTTCAAAAGACAGAGAATAGACAAGCTTGAAAGCATAAAGAGGCAGGACAGGACAATGGATGAAAATATTCAGGCTGGTGCAAACACAGCATGATGGGAGATTGAAGTGTGAAGTGAGATCACGTAGCCAGAAGAGGGTGTAACTTACATTTAGTCAAACTGCTTTGCTGTAGTTGGTGCTCACACGTTCTTACAAGATTGAAACAGCTGCAGTTCAGCAATGCGGTAAAAATCACTTTTTAGTTTTACACAACACATCTTAATGGGTGGCATGGTGGCTCAGTGGTAGCGCTGCTGCCTCGCAGTTAGGAGACCCAGGTTCGCTTCCCGGGTCCTCCCTGCTTGGAGTTTGCATGTTCTCCCCGTGTCTGCGTGGGTTTCCTCCGGGCGCTCCGGTTTCCTCCCACAGTCCAAAGACATGCAGGTTAGGTGGATTGGTGATTCTAAATTGGCCCCACTGTGGATGGTTGTGTGATGGACCAGCATTACATCCAGGGCTGTTTCTTGCCATTGTCCAGTGCTACCAGGATAAGCTTTAAAGTAAAACAAAGTGCTGCTTCAACCCAGTTTACCACCAATTTCATAAACGTGTCCTTCTTTTGCTTTCACTCAAAAATTGTATTTATATGCATCAATATCAGTAGCAGCAAATATAAGCAATAGAAAGATTCATATAACCTGGATGGGTTTAAGCAGTCAATATAAAGTCCAACTAGCAACAGCAAGGACACTCATGACATTTTTCTTGGTTGAAAATTATACATAAGCTATTTATTGAAAATAAAGAGTGAGGGCTGTGGGCATTGTGTATATAGCAGCAGAGATAAAAAAAGCTCCATGAAAATGTCCAGTGCAGCAACTGAGCTGAGCTCTTTACAAAAGTGTCAGAAAAGCAACAACTAAAATTGTTCATTTTCAAAGAACAGCTAAGAAAGCAAACTCCTTTTGAATAATATCTAATAAAATGACAGCCACTCTTCTCCTCTCTTGAACACACAAAACATCAGGCCTAATTTTTTCATTTGCATTAGCAAAGTACGTAATGACGCTTTTCAGTTTCTCAAAACACAAAAAATGTTACTAAATCATTATCACAAAGTCACAATAATTTTCCAATTTGAATCAAAAGTTGCAGCTTCTAAGCAAGCAGAATACAGTGATACCTTGAGATACGAGTTTAATTCGTTCTGTGACCGGGCTCGTAAGTCAAAATGCTTGTATCTCAAATCAGTTTTCCCCATTGAAATTAATTGAAATGAGATTAATTCGTGCCAGCCCCCAAAAAACCACCCCAATTTTTTGTTAAATGTTTTCAACATAAGAAAAATGTATTTATAATGAACAAATATTGTATACAAACAAAATAAAACGTAATACATGAAAGAGAATCTAAAGAAATAAACAGATGTTGGCAAAGCCGATTAGCGTATTGTAATGTTTTTTTCTTTCACTTCACTTTTGCTTAATTTAATTTTCTTCTTTACTTATTTGTTTTTTTTTTTTTTGCCACGCTTTCGTCACTTTAATTCGCAGGGCATTTCAATAGAAGCCTGTCCAAGGAGCTTTGTTTAGTCCTCCCCTTTAGAATGTTTCTGAAATGTGTTAGGTAAGTGTCATTAAATAGCGCCACTGCATGATCAGTTGCAACTTTTTCAGAGTATTTCTTTTCAATAAAGTCAAGTGTTAGGCAAGTGTCATTAAATAGTGCGACTGCGCGATCAGTTCTAACTTTTTCAGGGTGTTTTTTTTCAATAAAGTCAAGTGTTAGGCAAGTCTCATTAAATAGTGTGGCTGCGCGATCAGTTGCAACTTTTTCAGGGTATTTCTTTTCTTTAAAGTTCGAAACTTTTTCCCACATTGCAAACACTTCCTTTATCTCACTTTAAGAGATAACCTCCTCCGTGATACCGATCTCCTTCAGAACCTCTGTATGTTGCTGTGTTTGTAGTTCCGTCAACTCCTCTGTCATCAGTTCCATGTGGCGACAAGCTCTTTGATGGCTCGTATTTCGAATTTTGGCTCATAACTCAAGGCAAAAAATCGACTTAGTGATGGCTCGTATCTCCAAAAACTCGCACGTTGGGGCACTTGTATCTCAAGGTATCACTGTACTATGAATCTTACTCTGTCTTTTATATCAAACGGGGGCACTGTGGAGAGGCATCTCCAGGATCCAAGGAGAAATTAGTGTGACCAAAGGACCAGCGCAGGCACAGGGTATTTTTTTTAAGAATAGTACAGTTTGTATTCCGTAAGTGTAGGTGTCTGCAGGAGAGACAAGCAGCTGTGGAGCACTTAATGAAGGAATTGGCTGACTGCTTGTTCACATGGAAGAGAACAATCAGCACAGAAATCTTTCATAATTGCTCTGTAGTACTAGGGTGTTGTACCGTGTTAGCCATTACGAATGTAGAGAAGAGCCAAGCAAAATGACACCTTTTATTGGCTAACTAAAAAGATTACAATATGCAAGCTTTCGAGGCAACTCAGGCCCCTTCTTCAGGCAAGATGTAATACAGAAACTGAAGTTTCCTGTGTTTATATCCACACACTAGGACAAGAAACAACAATGGTAAATCTTTAAAGGAAAAATCTTAAATGTAAAAAATTAATAGGTTCACTCAGGCTAAGATTAATTTAACAAGAGAGAGAAAAACGATGTATGGTCAAGAGATTTTTGGATAAGATAACTGTCCAACAAAGTCCTTTGAAGTCTGTGATGAGTTTTTCAAAACAATATGGGTCTGTAGACAGGTTATCTGTGTCAGTCTGAGAGATGCAAACAGTCCTCATACCTGGCCATAAAACTCTTGTCTCTATTCAAGCCATGCTGTAATGTATTAAATTTTAACATGAGCTTAACTTCCCATTCTTTTCTCTCTTGCTGTGTTTTGAAGTTGCCCATAAGCACTGTGACTTTAAAGTCCCTCTCACAGTGTCCATGGCTGTTGAAGTGGGCCGCTACAGGAACATCTGTGTTGCCATGTTTAATGTGGAACCTGTGTAAATTCATTCTCTGGCGGAGTGTTTGTCCAGTTTCTCCCACATAGAGTGCAGTGTCAGGACATTTCATGCAGAGAATTAGGTAGACAACATTGGATGATCTGCAGGAAAATGATCCCTTTATGTGATGTTCAAGTCGGCAGTGTGGTATAACTATACGGTCTGTATTGTAGATGTGGGCACACTTTTTACATCTTTTCTGTAGGCAGGCAGATGTGCCATTTGCTGTCGTTTCATTTAGGGAGCTTCGGACAATAAGTTGCTGAAGGTTTGGTGGTTGTCTGTATGCCAGGAGGGGAGGTTCAGGAAATACATTTTTCAGTGTTTGGTCGCTGTTTAGCATTGGCTGAAGTTCTTTTATAATTTTTCGAAGTGTTTCAAGATGTGGGTTGTAGGTGACAACAAGGGGGATGCGGTTCTTGTTGTCTTTGTTTTTATATTCCAGAAGGTTGTCTCTGGGTATGGCAGTGGCTCTTCTTATTTGAGTGTCTGTTGTTTTGGGGGTATAACCTTGTTTGATGAAATCTTGTCTGAGCTCCTGCAGTTGTTGATCACGGTCTATCGGGTCTGAGCAAATACGATTGTATCGAATTGCTTGGCTAAAAATAATGGAGTGCCTTATATGCTTGGGGTGGAAGCTGTCACTTCTTAGGTAGGTTCGTCTGTCTGTTGGTTTGTGAAAAACAGAAGTTACAAGGGTGTTGTTTTTTAGTTGAACAGTGGTGTCAAGGAAGCTGACTTCTGTTTTTGAGTAATTCAGCTTCAGCTTTATGTTGGGGTGAAAAGAATTATATTCATTATGAAAATGCCGACTTGAACATCACATAAAGGGATCATTTTCCTGCAGATCATCCAATGTTGTCTACCTAATTCTCTGCATGAAATGTCCTGACACTGCACTCTATGTGGGAGAAACTGGACAAACACTCCGCCAGAGAATGAATTTACACAGGTTCCACATTAAACATGGCAACACAGATGTTCCTGTAGCGGCCCACTTCAACAGCCATGGACACTGTGAGAGGGACTTTAAAGTCACAGTGCTTATGGGCAACTTCAAAACACAGCAAGAGAGAAAAGAATGGGAAGTTAAGCTCATGTTAAAATTTAATACATTACAGCATGGCTTGAATAGAGACAAGAGTTTTATGGCCAGGTATGAGGACTGTTTGCATCTCTCAGACTGACACAGATAACCTGTCTACAGACCCATATTGTTTTGAAAAACTCATCACAGACTTCAAAGGACTTTGTTGGACAGTTATCTTATCCAAAAATCTCTTGACCATACATCGTTTTTCTCTCTCTTGTTAAATTAATCTTAGCCTGAGTGAACCTATTAATTTTTTACATTTAAGATTTTTCCTTTAAAGATTTACCATTGTTGTTTCTTGTCCTAGTGTGTGGATATAAACACAGGAAACTTCAGTTTCTGTATTACATCTTGCCTGAAGAAGGGGCCTGAGTTGCCTCGAAAGCTTGCATATTGTAATCTTTTTAGTTAGCCAATAAAAGGTGTCATTTTGCTTGGCTCTTCTCTACCTAATTGCTCTGCAGATTTTTAAGTTCACCTGCATTCACTGGACTGTAAAGATTTGAGCTAGGATGTGCAAAGGTGGAGTTCTGTAAGGAAAAATATATTTTTTAATTTTACACAATACACCTTTTAAGGGTGACATAGTAGCACTGTTACTTCATTATCCAGCACCCTAGGTTTGAATCCCTTGCCAAATGTTGTCCTTGTGGAGTTTGCATGATCTTGTTGTGTATGAGTGTTGTTTTTCTCCTACATGCCCAAAGAATTGCAGGTTAGGCAAATTGGCGAATCCAGACTTGACCCTCCTTTGGATGGTTATGTGATGGTGTGGCAGTCCATCGAGGATTGTTTCTTGCCACTGCCCAGTACTCTCAGGATAAGCTTTAGCACCTTGTCGTAGTCCTTTACAACTTTTTTTTTTATTCTTTACAACATGTGATCACTAAATAACTACATTTTAAAATATGTTTCATACCATTGTCTAATAAAATATACTACTGCTTTCTTTAGTTACAGTCATATTTCTTGTTTGAGTGTCATCTGGTCCATTTGGTCCCTGCTTAGGCACTCCTCTGATGATGATAAAATGACTGGTTGTGGTTGTCCAGGTGGAGTTTAAGTGAGGTATGGATGTTTGCAAATACTATGGTAATAATAAAAACATAATGTACATTGTTTTGTCTGTTTAATCTTTTTTAGCATACAGATCCTGTTTTTGTGGTTAATCTTTCATTATAACCTATTTTAGAAAAGTTTTCTTTTGCTACCGTATTAGTTTGATTTTCTGTTGAGAGGTATCACATAACGATTCTATTTGATATCATGATCATGATTATAAATACATGACGGTGTCAGTCTGCATTATCCTTCAGTAAATAAACAATGTCTTTTTTCTTGCAGAACAGTTAGCTTATTTTTCAAGAAGGTCAGGTTTGTTTTTGGATTTTTGACTCTAATTTTTACCCACAACTGCTGATAAACATCTTGCCCAGCCTGCTCAGTTATTTTTCGATTTCCTGGTTTGTATCATTATTGTCTCTGACTTCAAAGAAACAGAAGAAAATAGCGACAAGCCTAATTTGCCTAAATTTGATAAGCAAAAGTATTTCCTATCTTTCAACAAAGCCAAGAATCAGTATCAAAATCAAAACCAGAATCCTTTGTCTAAATCAAACACGTAGCACCCACCAATGAAGATGTCTTTTGTTTTTATCCAAGCCTGGATAGCTGGAAGTAAGTTATGTTGACATTTATACCATTGACCCGAAGACATCAAATTTCATCCTAGCAACAGCATACAAAGATCTTAGGAAATGGTGCTATGTGTGAAAAACAAAATGGCATCAGAAAAGATATAAACCAAACTCAGCATTACCAAATATTAAACTCACATGGAATTTAAGTTCCAAAATGAATCCAGCAGTGTTTAAAACCCCCTACAAAATCTGAAAAACACGCATGACTAGGACAAAAGAAATTGAATATGAACCCCAATAATAACAGATACCACATCTTGGTCTTTTTGTTCCCTAAAAATAATTCATGAATGCTTATATGTCTTTTAACAACTATTTTCTCCTGGATTGGGCTTGTCAACCACTTTACTTTACACCATACTGCATCATTCTAAGCCTTATTCACAAATTTAAAGATTCCAACTCCAGGCAACTCTTACTGCAACGATGATTGGCGGATCATAAGCCATGCCTGTACCAATGTGTCCATTCGAAGTTCTATGGGCATTGATAGGTGTAAATCTTTAAGGACAACGACCTCTGTTTGCCATCCAATCAGTGAGAAACAATCTTGATTATGCATTCTCACTAACTTGCTCAGGTGAAACTTTAATCCATTCTTCAAGCTGTATTATAATAAGGTAAAAGTGTAACCTGTGATGATTCCTTAGTAATGTGTTTTGTTCATTTTGTATTTATTTTTGCTTGGTTTCTTTGTATCTAATTATGTTTTATTTTTCATAGGACGTACTGTTTACAGTTATAGTGCCCATTGCCAGGCACGAGACATACTGAATTATCACTCCACTTATTTAAGATAGCAGTATGCACCATTCTGAGCCCTAGATTTTGAGATCATTAGAATTGTTTACTTGTGTTTCCTTTGCTCATTTTTGGTAAAACACTTGGGGCCTCATGCATAATGCTGTGCTTAGAATTCACACTAAAACATGACGTACGGACAAAAGGGGAATTGTGCATACGCACAAAAAAATCCAGATCTGCGTACACAGATTTACATGTTCTTCCGCTACATAAATCCTGGTCAGCGTGAAAAGTAACACTCGTGCACGTGCCTGCAGCCACTCGCCAACTCCTCCCAGAATTATACCTCTTTGAATATGCAAATCAATATAACTAGCCCTTAAGCTCAGTGTTCTGTAAAATGACAATGGAAAATAGAAGAATTTCAGCGAATACCAAGTGGAGGCAAGGAAAAACGTACTATTTGTTGGTTTAAACAGTGGTATAAACAACAAAAGGAAGTTGAACGAGTGACATAGAATGTTGGAGAAACTTGAAACTTCAAGTTCACAAAGTCGCCCAGTGCCTGAAATAAAAAAGAACTTATCAGATACCAAAGTCACCGTGAAAATGCGAGTCATAGCCCACCGTCTGAGAGTCATATGGAAGCTTATTATAATACATTTATACATTTGATGATTTTCTAGTTTGACTTTTTCACCTTTTTCCATTTTGGGAACCCGGAAATGGTGGAGGTAAATGAATTTGATTGTTATTTTTCTTCTTTAAGTCTGGTGAAAGAGAGAGCGAGAGAGGCATTAATACTCAGAATTAACCCTTCATCCCGCAGTAGATCATTCACCTTAGGGTTTGTTCGCTGCCTCCTAAGCGCTTGTGTACACATAAACACACACATATAGTAATTGACAGGAGGCTCCACCAAGCTCTAAAAACCCAGACGCACCACACTACACAGTCCCAGGTGTAAAATAAAGGTGTTTAATGCACCAAAATACCTTCTTTCTAGACCAATTCCTCAGTCTTTCAATAAACAATCCTCCTTTTACTTCTCCAGGAGAGCTTTGCCTTCTGCTTTCTGACTCTGACTCATTGTAGGAGGCGGAATGGCTCGCTTTTACGTCAGACCTGGTATTACTTTCAGTACTCCCATATATTCTTGTAGGTGTCCTTACTGGGTCCACATCAACAGAGCACTGCTGTCTATTATACTAGAAAGGTACTGCTCCTAATACAACACCTCCCACATTCCATCCATTAATCTTTTCCTTTGAGCAGGATATTGATTCATCCCCGTCCCTAAGGTTATTCTTTCCTCTATTCTTCTGTCACACAATTACTCCCAAGCTAATGGGACTACAACCTTGATCTTGGTCTAAATCAAATGTTTGTGACCTGATATGTTCTGGAAATTTTAAAAAATATGTAGATAGCAACAACCTGGTGGACACAGTTTATCATAATTAAAGCATGGTCTCTGCAAGCCCGGACACGGAACATACGTGTTATGAAATTATGAGTGAGTTCTTAGGATTGTACACAACTGCCCGAAGGTTTACTGTTGCTTATATGTTGCCTTTTGTATAATCTTATTTTAGGACTGTCATACCGCATGTTTCACTGTCATTGTATATAATTGTATGTATGGGTTGCATGATATGTAAATTTCTTAATTTAATTTTGTATTGTATTTTAGTCAAATGTCCTGAGTAGACGTGGAAGTATGAACTTCATTGTACTACGTGCACACGACAATATACTTGACATCATTCAAAATACCCTCTTAATTCCTGTTAGTAAAAGCAGTGCATTTTGGATCAATATGTGTAATAAATATATAAAATTTATTTTGCAATCATTATTTTTTAAGTCATATTAAGCTGAAATCACTTTGTATCTCAAGTATTTTTGAAATACACTCTTTTATCTGATTAGTTTACTATCATTCTTTTAAACGGGAATAATTAGTGCTCATTAGTCCTATGAAAATAGATGGTTATGTAGACACCCCTGCTGAGTCTCTGAAAGGTTAAGGAAGTTTATGAATACAAATTTAGTGTTAACGGTGCACATGCACATTCATATGCAGAACTTCAGTTACCAACTTGTGTACATGCCAAAACAGTGAAGCACTGTTCACAAAATAGAATATACCATTGTAAATGAGTGCATCTTTTGGGAATATCATATAAAAACAAACAAATAAAATCAGTTTTCCCAGGTCCATGCTTTTCATATATAGGCTGCCTGTTCAAAAGCTATGTTTCATTATGTGCCAAACTCTAGGAACAATAATAAAATGACCCTGCACTCTTTTGCTGTTATTATATTTGAGCATGGCTATTAATCTTTAAATCTCTGGTAAAACCCCTCGGGCAGACACAGTGTGTACCTGATGGTCTATGTACAGCATACGGGACAGGCACAAACTGATAATTCAAACTGTGTCACTGATACAAAACACTGCTGTAATCAAATGGAGTCACAAATAAACTAGGATTTCACCTCAGATGGACACTAGTCCATGTCAGATAAACTTTTACTTGGTCTTTGTTTAGCATACTGGATTTTCAGCCATCATCTGAAAACATTATAATATAACAGGTGCTACACAAATGAAAGGTTTGCATTATTTTGGAGAATTTTATACCTTGCACACATTCAGCTACATTTCCTACATAGTAATGCTAATGCAGGTTGGATCGTGGGCACTAATTAACACGTTCTTTGTATATAGAAAATAAAAAGATGAAAGCTAGTTGCACAATCCTGTAAGTATTCTTGATGCTCTCTATCACTGACAGAATGCATTTTCAAAATCAGAATGAAGACAGTACAAACAGGGCATTTATTTGATTTTTGTGAACATTTCTGCTTTCACAGCCATCTATTAATGGACAGAATAAAGAGGTGTGTAGAGTGGTCGCGTGGGTTTAATAAGAAATTCATACATTTTGAAAGAGGTTTTAACAGCATTAATAGAAATAGCTCTGAAAATCATATGAAGCTTTGTAGCACCTGATAAGATTGCCAGCAGTGTGAAATAAATTTACATAACTTCTCTTCTGCTGTTGGTAGCTTTAATGACATTTACGTCACAATCAGTCTGGCTTTCAGCATGTCTACAAGAAGTCTTTCTTCCTTTTCTAACATGGCTATTAAGTAAATTGTGATAAAAGAAACAGTAGGATTGAGTGCTCACTTCCTTGTTCAGCCAAGTAAGAAGTCTGGAATGTGCAGATGACTGTGCCGTTTGACTCTTATTGCCAAAGATGTGCATAGCATCTTAAAAAAAAAGGAAAGAAATACAGACCCATAAACTCATTTTAGCCAGAGCATACTTTTCCAATAATAAAGCAACACTGCTGGACTAGTAATATGATTCTTGTTCATGATACACCATCACTTTAATGCAAAGACTATATTATATTATTTAAAATATGATCTCATCAACATGGTTTATAATGTGAAGATAAGGAAACAGGAAATGCTGTGCCATGTCCTAGAAGAATGTAACCCTTATGTGGCTGTATAGCTGAAGAGGTTGGTGATGTCAGCTGACATGTTGGTAAAGCTGGGGTCCTGAGAGGAAACAAACTAGGATGCCTCAAAACTGCAGAATAATTCCTAAGCTATTCCTGACATGACTATGGTGAAAGCCAAAACAGCCAAATCTGACAGGTTACAGTGTGGACAATGCCCACCTGCTTTTCTAATTTCAGCAGATAATCCAGAATTGGCAAGAGAGGAATGTGCCAAACTGCTAGGACAGAATTAACCAAACTGTTTCTAGGGTCAATACCAGAAACCAGAGAAACTGCTTGCCAAACTGAAGCATAGAGCAATAATTAAAATCAACAAAAGAACTGCAACAGTCACTAACCACTATTAATGAAGTTGGCACTAGAATAACCAAATAACGTTAAACACTGTGAGTTCATATCCCAAGTTGTATAGGCTAAGAATCCTTAATCTTGGATGCCTCCTCCTGATGTGACTCCTCGTGAAGTGACTCCTTCTGATGACATCACTTACGGTCCCTCCATGATGACATCACCTCCAGCCCCTCCATGATGACATCACTTCCGTCTTACTGTTATAACATCATTTCCAGCCATACTTCCTTCCAGTCACCATTTTGTATAAATACCTCCAATTCACTACTGTTGTTTGTCAAATGCTTTTGTTTTTGATCACTTTTTGCAAGTTTTTTTTCATCAGTCCACTGGACATTATATGGGGCAATTCCCCAATACTTTTTGACTTGTTGCGTCAATTATTGGATTATTAGCATATATTTATAGACAGCGTATATCATGTTTCCATATATATATATATATATATATATATATATATAATATAATTATTGACTGTTCAAGAAACTTACAAAGCTCTGAGTAGAAGTCATCCCTGAATCTACTGGCGTGAGGGAAAATGGTCCTGTACTGTTTCCCAGAAGGAAGTAATGAGAAAACCGACTGTGCATGATGTCTTTAATTATGCTGTATGCCATTCTAAAACAGCAAATGTTGTACAGTGGGATGCAAAAGTTTGGACAACCTTGTTAATAGTCATTATTTTCCTGTATAAATCGTTGGTTGTT